>SMLS01062067.1:0-42420 GCA_004785975.1 Popillia japonica | reverse complement strand
TTTTTTTAATAGTTTTAGGAGCACAAAGATATTTATTATCTTCTATTTGTATGGCGTTGTGTAGTTCTTCGTCTGATTGGTAGAAATACAATTGTGCATCGTAATCAACGGCTATAACATCACTAGGAGTATCAAGGAACCAATAGAAATTACCCTCGATCTGGAGTGGAACAGGAATTACTTTCAGAAGGGTAAAATTTCTATTATCAATTATGGGAAAATAACCATGAATGTAGATAGTATCTTGGTCTCGGCTAATTTTCGTATCTAGAATTGGTTGAGACAAAATTTGTAAATCTGACGGAAAATTTTTCGAAAACGATGCAATACTCTTATCAATGGTATCTGGTGAAAACAAATCATACAAACTACCTCGATTCATTTGAATATTTAGCAGCGGTGTGTAATAGTTTATAATTTCATTGATATAATTAGTTGCCGCCTGGTAAGACGTAAAGATCTGCATGTACAATGGATTCTCCTGATTAATTTTTGAAGTATCCGGTTTACTGTTAATTGCGTCTGTAAATCTATTTAAAAAATTACGCAGCCTCAGTTTTATATTCGTATCGTCTTCATTAAATTCTGTCGCATCGGTAAGCAGAGCTTTTGCTTGGTATAGTGATGTTCCACCTAGTTCTTGTTGCTTTGTATCGAATTGTGAAATATCTCGATAGGCATCTTCGTTAGCGCCAAACAGACTAGTCAAAAATTTTCCTAGACCACGTTGTTGACGACTGGTATAACTATACAAGCTCTCCTTCATTCGGTCAGCTTGTTTCTCTAGTTGAGTTAGATGAAAAAGTAGATAATCGCACGATTTCTCACCTGGGTGACTCTTCATATTTTCACATAGTTGATACATCTGTTGTACAGCATGGTTGATACTATTTACGTCTTCTTCTAGTTTGGCATAACTAAACGGTACATCAAGTCTAAAGGTACCTCGACTTACTTTTCCGGTTCCGATATGTTCAACATATAGTCCTGGTTTAGGATTGTATACTGTATATTTTGCTTTAGCTGGTAGAACAAAGATTGTGAGCAAGAGTATAAATGTGTAAATCAATCTAATAAGATTTGATCCTTTCCTTCTATGGTAATGTTTTGCACTATTAGTATTCTTTTCAGTAAATGATGGAGTAGTATTAATACGTCGGCTGGATCTTACACGCGCTACTTGATCTGTATATCTTGTTTGCCTAATTCCACCGATAGATGCTTGGTAAGAACATTTTGTCGGAACTGCATCTTTGCGTTCTTCATGTATATCCATGGTAACAATTCGACTTGGGCTGCCAAATTCAAGTGATCGAAGATTTCTTGCCAAATATGTCGCTACTGTAAGCAAATCTTCGGCAATGCTTATTCTAAGTTCCAGTGAAGATATATTTTGATGCAATTGTACGTTGTTATCTTTTTGCTGAGATTTTCGTTTTTGTGATATATTATAAGACTCAGGAAAACGTGATGCAAACGCTCTAATTAGATCCCTTAGTCGGAGAAGGAACTTTGTTTTATGATCGTTATGTTGTGGATACATGTTAGATCGTTTGGATAATGTTGATCTGCCTTAATGTCGATTATGAGCAGTTTGCCTTCCTTTTCGTGTGTGGAAATCTGTAAAAATAAATGTTTTTGTAAATTTATTTCTATTATAATTTTAATTGAATTACTGCATTCAATTAAAATCATTGGATATATTGATACAGATACATTATTGTTAGATCTAAAGAGTCTGTCTTCGAAATTGCACAAAATATTCAATTAGTAGTCAAAATCAAAAGTTCACATAATAGGCGCGAAATCCAATTTTGAATGAGTTGTCCTTTAGCAATCTTTAAAACCAAATTAGCAAAGATGGAATCTAATTTCTAATCACTTGCCTTGATCTTGTCTCTTAATAAGATCATTTAAGGTTGGAATCTTATTTATAGATATATCGTATATTATTCCATAATGTTGACTGAATTTTGTATTGTACTATGATTGATATTTGTGTTAGCTTGTGTTAGAACTGTTTAAATATCATCAACATAGTACTTGTTAAAATATGCAACACTGAATGGAACACTGTCGCTTGCAATATGTTAATAATTCTAATGAAGATAATGAATTATAATAGTATTTTTGTAAATGATGTTACTTTGTACCCAACGTCATACATAAATCAAAAGGAAATATTTGTGGTAACTAGATAATGTAGAAATGTGAAATATAGTTGTCCATTTTTTATTGATATTAATTAAAGCTTTAAATCTACAAAAAATCATACATAGTCACGATATAAGTGGGACTTTTATTGTTTCAACACTACTAACAGAAAAGGGAAGAAATTGAAATTATTCCAAATTCTTTTAATGCATATTTTATAGATGCATCAAACTTTATGTCTAATGAATCAAATCATTGTAGACGAATCCAAATGAAATAAAAAACTACTAAAACTTAATTACCGTAATTATATCAAAGTGCTGATGGTTTGAGTGAAAATAGTGAAAATAAGTAAAATAAAGTTGATTTAATTACTTGCAAATTTCTCCGCTTTTTTCTTAAATCGTCACCCAAAACATTGAAGAGACACTGTTTATTACACCAGAGGAACTATTATACTTCTGCGGTTTAAAACTGGCACGCTTCTTTATATAATGATTGGATAAAACACTAGTATTCAAATATTAGAGCATACTTGATACATATGATGTAATGTTATGGTTTGACTTGAACGCACTCTACAGGCAACACCAACCAACTTTTTTATTTACATAATTCGCACCATGTAGAAGCTACATGTACATACATCTCACACTCACCATCATAGTGTTATTGATGATTCATACGGGTGCCTCATTATTTTGGCCAGAAAGTGACTAAGATATTTGATTCGTTTTTTTCACTGCGATTTGCGTAAATATGAAAACGGAAGCAACAAACTTATTGACCATTAACATGCAAGAGTTCATTTTTTCGAATTATGTAGGTATTGAGATATGTCACTATTATAGTTCTTGATGTAATACGTAGTTTGCACTAAATTACCAGAAGTAAGTAAAAGTTCTCAAGTTTTTTATCTGTATTTCACAATAATTCCCAGTCCTAAAATATTCATTTTCCTTGATTTGTAGTATGTTAAAATATGAAAACTATATCAACGGCAATTAATCCTATTTTAAGTAAGTTAAAAGATTAAAAATAGTGTTTGTTGGCATGTCTCAAAGATGTCTTTAGAAAATTTGGGACTATTTTAGTATAATGTTCGTTAATAGTTCAGAAGCAATATGCACAAAAAGTGATTCCATCGTTTAACTCACGATATGCATGCAACCTGGACAATCTCTAACTAAAATCAGGAGTAAATTCTAAAGAGATGGTCTTATGAAATTTACAAATTTTTACATTCTGGTATGTGCCAGAAATAGAAGCCCGTTCAACTGAGCTAAAATGTAAAAACCTTTTACTGTTTTGGCAAGAGCTTATGGATTAATCCAAGAACTAACCAAGCGGCAATTAAGTGCTATGAAGAGGCTCATCGGGCGAGTAACTAATTGTAAGTATGAGACCAAGAATCCAGTTGTATAAATAACGAGGACGCCAAGCAATCGTTTACCTCATTATAGTTGCGCCAAGCACGCCACTGAAATACTTTGGAGTATCGCGAAACACAAAAGGCACCTTTGCTGTTCTTGCCAAATTCCGAAAAAAATGATCTTATGTTGAAATTAATGTCTAACATAAAAAAAGCACAGATTCCAAAAGGAATAAAGAACAAAAAGCATGTTAAAAGTCTGGAATGGATCCAAAGAATTATGTGCATCAGAGTAACAAGCATATTTAGAATTTTTTCCGTAGTCTCTACTTAGAGGAAGAAGAAAGAAATTATTGAATGGTACAACTAAAGAAGGTACTTGACCAGGCGTTTTGCCTTGATCAAGTACCATACAAAATGGGAATGTCTAACGAAGGAACTCCTGGGGAACTTTTCTTCTGAAAGTACTTAGATACCAAACGCAAAAATTGGATTACGACAGATGCAGTTATTACTGGGAAGTTGATGATGTTGAGCATACAGTTTTTACATGTGCCAGACGACAGGACGCAGTATAGAACTACAGAAAAGCAATGGAGAGGATTTGCAAGATGGAGAATTTGGTGAGGGGATTACTTCTACCCCAAAAAGAATCTACTATCGCATTGATGCCAAATAAACTTTTGTTATTGATTATATAATGCGTATCTACTGATATATTGCCAAAAATGTACGATTATTCTCACGCTTTCTGGCGCTAAATGTTAATCAAAATGCACCGGGACATTACATGCTTCAAATAATAAATGTAACTCAAGATTGCTGAAACTATTAGCTATTCCATTGCGTAGTGAAATAATAGATCTTCGGAACCTCATCGTCAGATTCGCAAAACGGAAGACAACCAGATAGCGAGTGTGCTGACAGAGGATTACGGATTGACCGATGATCTAGGAAGGATTATTGGGGCAGTAGTAGTAGGCCAATCCTAGAGTAAGGTAGTCCAATAGAGAAGCTTAAGGTTATAATAATTTATAAGGGAAAAATAGTACTCGCACTGTAACTGAAGAGCAGCTTTAACTTTAAAATGGTAGCGTCATTCACTTGCTTGCTGGGGGTTGCTCACTTAAACCGCGTTACTTGTTTAACTTGTTTATTACTTATAAATTCTTATAACCTTAAGCTTCTCTATTGGACTACCTTACTGTAGGACTGGCCTATTATTACCGCCCCAATACACGTTTCAAGATCATCTAATCATTCATAAACCTCTGTCAGCAGATTCCCTGTCCGGTTGGGATCACTATGATTATCATTATGATGATGATGATCATCATAATGATTTTTTTTTCTGATTATAAAAACCTAAAACTGGCCCATAAATTATTTCTTTAGTACAATTTGTCAATAAGAAAACAAAAAGTATGGGGAGGTATGTGTATACTAAACCGCCCTGGACAACATTCGGAATATCTATTTGTTGGACTTTCCTTTGTCTTTGCAGGTATCACTTTTTCGGAGGAAATAATTTTTCCTTCTTTGCAATCTTAAAATTACTGCTTATTTTAAATTGTGAGCGTAGGTTAGTTGACTCAAACTGATTCGAACTGAAATATTTGGCTTCTGTTTCTTTTGTCTGATGCGTAACTGGCCCCAGGGCATGTTTTGTTATAGTTTTGTGGGTTGGACTAGTTAGCTTGAGACTGTCATTTTATTAAACATGCGAGAGGCAAAGCTGATCCCATTAGCTATACAACAGCAATGGACCAGCACTTGTTATGGGCGTATTATTAAATTTGTATTATGCCGGGATAAGGGTGGAGTATGACACACTTGTCATGTACAATTATTTACTATTGTTGTTATTGTGTTGACAGCGACGTCACAAAAAACCCAACAAGTTGTGCAATTCTAAGAATTCCCCACTATTTATAGATTTTCCCACTTTAATAGATGTAGTACTTTCTGCGTATTAGTACATGAATCCTTGACATTTAGTCGAGAATGTGAATGCTAAATGAAAATGAGAAAATTGTAAAATAATGTCATTTGTTTTTCGATTTTTATTGGATGGCCTCTTATTACGTATAGAAATCAAGAACCACAAAGAGATAATATTATATAAAATGACGCGAAAAATTATAATCTATTGGCTTTGGGAAGTAATAACTCCAACAAATAAAACACATATTAAAAGCTGTAACCATCGAGAGAAATCGCATAGTTTGCTAAACATGTTTTTTCAATCATACGCAACTGCTTTTTTGGCGAACCACAACGTTTAATAACCTTTGTCCTGTGTATAGTTTCGTATTTCTGGGTGCTAATATGAGTATATCCCCCATACTCATTTCTTGTTATTTCGGGGAATTACACATCATTTCAAAAATGAATCATGCCAATGATTCCTTTTTATTACATTTTTTAGAATTACATAATAGAATGACAGCTAAAGACAAAAAAATGTATTGTCATCCTTGACATGATGCATCGGGAGCAATTGGAATATTAAGAGCTATACTCATAATTTCAAAGGTGAATGGTAGCCGTGATTTATTTTTTAATTTTTATTTTTTATTATTCGACATGCATTAATAAAAATTTTATTTGGTGTTCACGTTTCACTCTGTTTCTGATGACACATTCCGATGTTTTGACTTGAGTTTACAGGTTAACTTTGTTTTTTGTCTTAAAATATGTCAAATTTGTAAAAACTTGTAAGTAAACGGTTGTATATAGTGAAAACTACCGATTAAGCTAACATGTAACAGCGGAATGTATAAGTAGATAGCAGGACGCACGTTTAATTTAACGTAACTCAGTATTTCTGTAACAATTTTGTTGCTTTTCTTTCTTCTGAGTAGGTGGATATTATATATTGCGACGTTAGTTTCTCAGCGTCCTCATGAACTCATTAACATCTCTTAGATTTTGTTGCAATCTCTTATATATGTACTCCGCAATAACGGCTCTTAGATTATTCGAAGCAATCTAAGTGCGAAGCAAGGAGTAGTTTATTAAATATTGCATTATTTTATCTATCAATTGCAGTTTAGTTTGTGTAATTGGGTTGAAATAGTCCATAGAATAAGTGTCTATCATCGAAAAAATGAAATTATCACGAGAGAACTTTCTGATCATGATTTACTATGATTTCAAGAAAGGCTTGAGCGCGTATGAGTATGAGGAAAGTTTAAAATCGCCATTTTGAGACCTTGCACCATCATTAACTAGTGTTTATAGAAGGTATAAAGAATTTGAATGATGTTGCAAGTCTATGCTACTCAGAAAAGGAGCTGGCCCTCCTTTAACTGCTGTTTACCTTAAAAACTTTGCAGCGGCGAAAAAGATGGTGGAGGAGGACAACCGCATTACCAATGCAATGATACAGTCCAATCTGAAGATTTGATGTGGGATCAATATTGCACGATCATTTACATTTGAAAACGGTTGTATATCGGTTTGTACCCCACCATCTGCTAGATTTACAAAAAGTAGAACGTGTTAGAATTTGCCAACAAACTTTAGATATGTTGAATGCTGGAGTCCATCAAATTATTTCTAAAATTGTAACTGGGGATGAAATGTAGATACCGTTGTTTGATGTTCGCACTCGCCAAGAAAGCCAATCTGGATACATGAAGATGCGGAAACTTTTATGATGGTGAAAAAACAACGAAGAATGAAAAAGTTATGTACGTAGTATTTTTTAGAAGTACGAGTTTCGTGGCCGCAATTGAATTAGAAGATCAAAATATAGTTACCGCTAAAAGGTATGTTGAAAATTATTTGCCCGCTGTGTTCAGTAAAGTGCCAAGAAAGGGAATTATGTTATATCATGATAACGCGTCATCCCATACAGCAGCACCGGTTTTGGCGATGTGTTATTTCTTGCTATGTTTTGAACTCAAAAAGCATTTGAGTGTTAAGTTATTTTTTGATAGTATCTTTGAAGACAGCTGGTTGAACACTTTTCAAGAGAGAGATTAAGTGTATTATAGTGAAGGTAGTACAATGAAAAGTAAATGTAAAATCTGTTGGTGGTCTGTTTTTATTACAGAATTCAGTGAATGGAGTTCTTTTCGTAATTAATTATATAAGTTTATTTTTTTTGCATACCAGTATTTAAATATGATACCTCTCTCGTTAATATAATTTGGGAGATCATTACAGCTCTATAAAAAACGTACTTCGACCATTCAAGAAAAGTATTCCCAACCCATATACTTCCGGAAAAAATTAAAGAACTATTAACAGTAACTAAAGCTCTGGTTAAATCAAACATGACTGGCACTCCGTTAGCAAGTCCACAGAAGTTTCGTCTAATCACGATGGTCGTTCATAAGTCAAATGGAATATTGGAATTGGAGCAAGGAACATTGAATGAGTGGTAGTAAATATGTCGTAAGATTTTACTTCAACAATAGTAGATAAATACTCAGAGAAAACATCTGCCCTTTCAATAGTATTTTTTAATACTTTATCGTTGTGGTTTGTTCAATTCGTTTGTTAGATTTTTTGTTTTTCTACATTTAATGTTAATATTTGTTAAAAAATTATAGCCTTCTCCAATTCATCACAATAGAAGCGCTTTCTCAACCAATTCATATTCCTCAATCTGTTCAGCTTCTAAAGGAAGTCTAGGGGAAATTTTAATTGTAGTACTACTTTTTTTAGTATCATCATTGCTACAACTCATAAGAAAAGTATCTGTAGTAGTAGTATTTATACTTTTGGCTATTTTGTTGCTTCCTCTATGTTGTCTCTGTATGAGAGGAAATGCGATACCGTTAAATATCATCTAATTTTTAGATATTATTTGGTTTACCACGTCTTATCAACTGTATTTTTTTTAAATATCCGGCCGTGAGGATTAATTAGAATATCAGGTTTATTTTGCAAAAATTTAGCGATAAAAGAAGCTAGGTGAAAATAGTTTTTTTTATTCTATTTTATTATTTAATTAATTTTAATTATTGGTTGTAACAGTTGTTTCTTATTCGAGACCTTTTAATATTACCGTTTCTATTTAAAAAAAAATCACGCAATCTAATCGTATTTTATATTGAACCTATTCACATATAGTGATTCCCATACACATACGATTATGTCTTCTTAACCTTCGAAATGTCAAGGTGAAAACATATGTATGTACCTGTATGAGTTTATAATTCATTTCTTTACTGCAGAGAAATGAAAAACGGGGAAATGACGCTATAACTTCCTGTGTTTATTTTATTAGTTGGGGGAATTTTTTGAATAAATGCCTTGCAGCTAATAATTACGCACAAATATTTCAAATCTTTTATTAATAGTACATATTTCTGTGTACCGCGATAAATATTTATAGAAAATATAAAGTTGTATCTTATGTATGCATTGCAAATCATAACGTGATTAGTACATTACCACCGGTATAGTTTTAATCGCCTTATTGTTCAAACTAGTATATTAATTGTGTAACTTAAAAGTTGCTAATATGTAATTTATATTGACTCATCTACAACTTACGGGAATACCAGGAATTGTCAAATCACAATAACAAGACACTGTTAAATGTAGTTTTAAGGTTAATTAAGAACCGTTTTTATAGGTTATACATAAAAAAATAGTCCTTTATTGCCTTATTGACTGCAGGTTTATTAAATAAGCTATATTTTGTAAATCCTGCAGATTAAAATGTACCTTATTGTTATAGTAATTTGTTTCTGTTATGTCTGTTTCTACATCTACTAATTTCAGAACTTGGTACTTTGAAACCCGTAGCTATGGCTGTAAAGCAGATACCACCAATGACAGAGATAGAAATAAAAGGCAGAAGTTACATCAAGATTGCAATTGGGAAGATATGCTCAAATAAACCGCGAGAGGAACTGATGCCACTGACGACTAACATTATCAGCGCAAAATTGGTCCAGTAAAGCCTTGAAAGACTAACGTAGGCAAAATAAACAGAATTGCTAGGTAAAGCGTATTAGCAGTAACGAAAAACCGAATCTATTCCATTCTGTGGCATAGTTATGAGCACCCACAAAAAAGATCCTAAAGGAGGGGAAGTTCAGGACATTCCTTTGAGAAACTCTGCCTGGTTTGAGACATTCCAGGGTATTTCATCGAAATTTCAACAAAGGAAGAGCACAGCCATGCTAGAATTAAGAAGAAACAGACTATGTATCCTTACAGATTTTCGTACAGGCTATTGCCACTTCAATACACATATGAGCAATTTCGGAAGATGCTGTTCTGAATCTGTTAGACGGAAGAAGATACCTCGCTACACATTCTATGCCAATACGCGGGACTATACACACTGAGACTAGAATGCATTGGCACTTGCTACACCAAGACAATAGAGCCAAATGTAGAGAGGTTCGTTGAAAAGGCAAAGTTAGACCAAATCATCGAGATAAGAGAGATTCACAATAGGCCCATGTGTAGCCTGGAAAATGGTTAGGAAATATATATAAGTAACAAGGGAGAATGGGAAGGAGAACAATGCACCTCCTCCCTAAAGGAAAATACCATTAAATGGTATATATCCGGTTTCAAGACTGATAAAGAAACAGGTGCAGAAATATTCGGACCAGGAATAAAATACTCAAAGCCAATGGGAACTTACCCCATTGTCTTCCAGGCTGATATTAATGCTATTGGAAGATATGCTCAACTGATAGGAACTATCTGAAGCAAAGTATTGCAATTCTCTCTGACAGTCAAGCAGCCATAATGGCCCTGGGTTCTAACACCATCAGTTCGAAATAGTCTGGGAATGCTTAGAGCAACTGAACAATCTAGGCAGAGAAAACAGAGTTGCACTATGCTGGGTACCAGGACACACTGGAATCAGTGGCAACGAGAAAGCTAATTTATTTGCAAAGAAGACCGCAGAGCACCTATGAAAGAGAAGTCAAGGACAGGGAGCAGAAATTCAGAGCAACCATTCCTAGTTCGAGACATTTCGAGGTACTCCTTGGAAACTTCAATAAGCAAAGCACTTTGCTAGAATTAAGTAGGAATAAACTACGTGCACTTGTGGGTTTTATTACAGGGCACTGCCACCTTGGAGAACACATGACAAAGAGAGGTTTGAAACACAATAGTTACTGCAGGTTTTGTGGGGCAGAAGTTGATATTGCGGTAATTCGCGCCAGTTATTTTGGTAAAGATGTCATTGACGAGGAGAAATACCCTCCTTGAAACCATCACCGCTATTGCGGTTTATTAAAGCCCTTAGACTTGATGGGAAGCTATAGCTGTGGGCAAATACCAAAAACTAATAGCTTATGTAGGGGGCACAATGGACAATAGATCATATGGTCGCCGTGCAACATGACCCTCAACTCAAATTCTAATTCTAATATGTTAATATAGATTACTTCTTGAATATGTATGCGTATATGTATCTTCTTGCGGTTGATCTGGGAAAATATAGTGAAGGATAAACACTTACAAAACGTACTACTAGATCTTCACTGTGGGGATAACCGGTAGTTAATTTAGCTTTATTGTGTATGTACTTATTCAGATATAAAATTCAAATTTATTCACATTAAATTACTAAAGTAATTGTTTTCTAATACAAAACGCTAAAGCTTACTTTGTTAGCGTAACTTAGTTATCGACCTGTCATATCAGGCTAAGCTTGTTGGAGCATATAGCTCAAAAGAATTCTTATGGAAAACTCCCTGTTTTATTGCGAAAACTTAGATTTGCCGTGGAAAACAAGAAACATTTCATATTCAGCTTAAAAAAAGTAGTTTACATACCTTTAAAAATAGTCCGTAGGCAATAATAGAAAAATATGAGTATTAACCAAAAGCTTTCACACCTAATAACTTCTAATAACTTCTGAAGATAATAAGAATGTGACTGTTTAATATAGATTACCGAATTGCGTTATTTATGTTATTGCTGTATGACGGCGATCCGGAAGTACGTACGTATCAGGATTCATTGCGGTGAGAAACATTTAAAAAAATTTTATTATACATACTTAGTAGTTGTATAGTAGCGTCCTAGTAGTGTATTATGAACGTCATAAAGCAATTGCACCATATTAACTGGTAATTTCGCAGGTTTTGCGTCTATACTCAATGACTCGCTGATAGCAACAAAATCCAAACATCTTTGTTTTTAACAGTTGCTTGGAATTAAAGATTTATTATAAGAATCTTCTTCAAAACTTTTTGCTTGAGGCCACTCTTGCATTAATGGATACATATATGTATATACGTATATGTATGTTTCAAGCAATCGTATACTTTGCAATTTTAAACACTGAATCGATAACCTCTTCAGCTTCAAATACAGAACAACTCCGTAAACCCCCCAAATATACGAAATCACAGTTATTGCAATATGGAAAAATAGGTTCTATTTCTTGCAGCTGTTCTAAGCTTATCACTACATTCGTTGGCGGTAGTGGACTGTGCATACATGATGCATTGCCTAGAAGATCTAATTTATTGGCGAAAGCACTAAAAGAGTTATTGTTAGACAAATTGCTCATACTACCAGTTGTGTTTCATACCATTTTAGAAGTTTTTCTATACATGCCAGATGTTTTTCAAATCACTTCGCAAATTTCTTAAAACTTGTCGCTGTAGTAATTTTCCTGGAAACTTTTGTCTGATATTTTCTCTGAAGGATGCATGAACATTGCTTAGAACGCAATATTACTTACGCTAAGCTTACACACTAAAATATATAGTCCGAGAAGAAATGCTGATTGGAAGTCACTTTGGATGCATTCACCACAAATAACAAGTTCCATATGTAAAATACTTACTTCCTTAAATTCCTCATGCTTAGCGTGTGACAGCGAAGTTTGCTGATCAAATGACTCGGAGAAAATATACAATTTATCTAAATATAAAAGCAATTTTAGCAATAGTGAAATGTAAACATAACTGTCTCAGCTATCAACCAGCCCATCTTGCTTTTTAAAGTCAAAAGGAATTTTGAGGAATTCACAACGCACATACTGATTCTAATTGTTTAGTAATGCCTAATTGCAAGCCTAAACGCAGGAGTTCTGCTACAGTAAAATTATAAATTTTGACCGAGAATTTGTCTAAGGTAGCTCTGTTTGGCAAAGATATTTATCCTAATTGATTCAAAGAATACACATTTTAATTACTGATTTCTATTCCATCTGAGGTGTTAATCACAAGCCAACAAAAAAAGCGGAAGTTTTAGAGACAAAAATATGCCACATGTTCATTAAGGTCTAGAAGATTTTACTCAACTAAGTTTGATACAATACTTAGGACTGATTGGTTAAGTTAGAAATAATATTATTTTCAAGGAATGCGCTGTGAGCATCGTAATTTATTATTATTGTATATTATTATTATTTTTCTTTTCATAGCACCCCAATCATGCTCAATAAAACTAAAGTTTGGGCTTCATATTGCCAGATATTGCCAGTTGAAACCTTCGCTCGTATTCTTTCGGGAGTTTCCACACCAGCTAAAACGTCGTACTTACTTGACGACCTTCTGCAGCTTCAGTCTTTCAGCGTGCATCAAATTTCTGTAGATGATGTGGCTAATATTATGGTCACCTTTCCAAATAAGCTGACGGCGAGTGAAGATTTAATACAGAGTTGTTTTGTTAGAGATACTTGATTTGTCCTCAGTAAACCTATCTCAACGATCATTAACTTGGTAATTAAGACTTCAGACTTTCCTGACAGATGGAAGCGTATTAGGATAGTGCCTATTATTAAGAAAGGCAACAATCAACTAATCGAGAATTACCGACCAATCCCCATTTTAAATATATATATAATATAGCTTAAAGACGAGTACCCTCATTATATATAATATATAGATAATATATATAATATAATTTTAAATAACTTCGCCAAAATCCTGGAGTAAATCCTGTATAAGACAATACATTTTAATACGAAACAATATTCATATATCACCTCACCAACATGGATTTATGGGTGAAATGGACTCAATCTATATGGATTTTTCACATGCTTTTGACGCTCTTGATCACAGACTTCTCTTATGTAAACTTGCCACCTTCGGTTTTCTCCTAATCTACGTTCCTTGATTCAATCATTTTTGTCGCATAGACCAAATTTCAGTTACATACGTTCACATCTACTAGCGGTGTACCTCAAGGTTCTAACCTCGGCCCTTTGCTTTTCAATCTTTTCATCAATGACCTTCTGCACTCTTTGACTGGTCCTGTGTTGGCATATGCAGATGATGTTAAATTATTCTGTAGTGTGTCGAATCGCGATGAAGCTGAGGTATTACAACATAACATTGATCTTTTAGCTAGTTGGTCAATCAATAACAATATTTCGCTTAATATTAGAAAGCGTTATGCAATGTCTTTCACGAGGAAAACCAATCGCTGTTGTGAGCAAACTAGAATATGCATCTATCATATGGTTTCCCCTATACGCATCGCAACAGCTTCCTATTGAACGTATTCAGCGTCGCTTCCTAAAATTTTTGTCTTTTAAAATAAATGGAACTTATCCAGGTTGGGATGTATCGTACGATCAGTTGCTCACATCACATAAGATGCATACACTAACCCACTGACGCAAGATCCACAGCTCACCTATTCTTGCATAGACTTGTGACAGGCAGAATTGATTGTCCGGCTCTACTTTCCACTGTATGCTTTAATGTTCCCCGACTGGCATCCTGCTATGTTCAACTTGCGAACTCCGAAGACTAACCTATTGCTGAGATCGCCTGTTGACCATATGACAAGGAACGCTGAGGTCTACTTCGAGGATATTTTCGTGGGATCCATTGCTTAGCATATATATACTATGTCTTCTTTCATATAAGAGTTTCAATTTTTTTTGCTTTTTGTTTCTGTTAGATGTATTTTGTTCACATTATGTAATATTTTGTCCTGTAATTGGGGCAACCTGTTGGGCAATAAACATATATCATTATTATTATTATTATAACATAATAAAAATAGAAACTGAGGATTAAATTATGTCTGGCAAATAAATACTCAAATAATTAAAATTATCCGTCGGGGAAATTAAAACCAGTGATTGACTAAACTTAATTTAGAATCATATTGACAACTCTTTAAAAACAATGACATTATTCAGTGGTAACATTTGTTCGATACGTTCACGTTTGATAATATAGCTCCTTCCAAGTATACATTCTAGGACATACCAGCGTACCAAAAATGAATTACAAAACCAAGTGATTTATTTATTTAACAAACAGAAAAGGTTACACAACAGGATACTAGATCCCAAAGACAGTGTAACACAATACATAATCAAAAACAAAATTATCCTGAGAGAGAAACAGGCGAGCCGGTATACAAGGTACGAAAATTTCGAAAACAAAATTACAAAAATAAATACACAAAAATCAATAACATAACTTAAGCATTATGGTATGTTCGTAACTATACATTTAGCTAACTTTACAGCTGACAAGAAACCAATACAGAAAATATCTATGGAGGAGAAATTGTTTACATAATCATTACAAATTCGGTAAATGAGCGAGTTCATACATGCTGTAGAATTACAATAGGCCAAACTGAAAGTAGAACCCAAGCGCGTCACTCTTCCGCTTACATTGAAGTCAAGATTTTGAACACAATACATGCTGTCCACGTGATTATTAACGATACAAAAATATAAAATCTGAAACTGATCTTCTTAGCTAAGAGAATTCAAATTATAAATACGTAAACAATCCACATATGTATTAGGAGTTCTTTGCGGATTGAATTTAAAATTCAAATATTTTACGATTTTTTTTTGAATTCTTTCTATACTGTTGATATAAGTGGCATAGCAATGATTCCAAACTACACAGCAGTATTCCGCACTACAGCGCACTAAGGTGTAATATAGACATACATCGTTTTAATATGTTTGCAGTCACGAGCAATGCGAAATAGAAATCTCATGCTGATCGAATAACAAATTGCTATCAATGTAGACACCCAAGTCCCTCACACAGCGTACCTTCTTCAATCCATACGAACCAAACTGGTATGAATAATTCATAACACTGAAGTTACGTGTAAATGTGATTACCTGGCACTTCTTGACATTTAAAAAGAGGACGATTAAGTTGGCAATAGCTGTACAAGTTATTTAAATCGCTTTGCAAGCGGGCAGAATCTTTAAGTGATGTTACGCGTGCGCAAATCTTAGCATCATCTGGATAGAGCAAGCATTTGGAGAAGGTAAAGACTTTGCTAATATCGTTTATAAAAATGATAAACAGAAGGGGACCCAGGTGACTACCCTGAAGAACACCGGACGACACCTCAACCGTGCTAGATTTATAATTATTTATAGTAATTATTTATAGTAACGCACACTAAAGCTTAAGTAAGATTCGATCCATCGTAAAAGTGAGCCGTGCACACCAAAATTTCCCAATTCAGTGATCAAAGTCTTGTGATGTACTTTATCAAAAGCTTTAGAGAAATCGGTGTACACGGCATCCACCTGGATCGTGATGTGTCAATGTTGAGCAGAAGATCATTAAAAAGCAAGAAAATAATTTTAGAACATATTAGATATTTTAAGTGTAATTTATAATTAATGCAAGCCAGAACCCATGCAAGTCAGAATCCAAGAAAGCCGAAAATTGGTTTGCGAAACGGAAAAGAATGGGACGAAGCAATCCTGGCTAAAGAGAAACATCATATAAAAATGAAACTAACAGAAGCAGCATATGTATATGGCAACAACATCAAATTCCATAAGTACACCAAGCATGGATATAAAAGGTGTCTGATTACCAATGATCAGAAATTGCTTAAGCAGAAGAGCGGTAACCACGATACCAGAGACAGATTAACTGATGGCACATATAAAGCCTGCGCAGATCACAGCAAATCCAGATTTGCGCATACCAATGTAAAAATAAGGGAATTGGATGACACGATGCTGACATATAATTTCAAATCATGAATGTCATGCTATTTTTACACACAGGTTTTCCGCGATAACTCTTTTACTCACGATCGGTTAGTAAAGGTAATATTTCTAACCTTCAAATAGGTTAGAAAACGCTTCATTACATACCAAGGTATGTAATAGCACTTTACCGGCCTGCTTATGTCACTTCCCTGGCTAACTGATGTCATTTTAGAATTTATGAAAATAAGTAAATTACTACATATATGTATTTTTTTGACCTTTATGTCCTTATCTTATTTTCCAGATATTCCAATGCAATAAATTGATCTTTAATCGAATTAATAGTGTTTGAATTAACCTAGAAGTGGAAAAATATCGAGAAACTAAGATTAAATAAGTAAACCAAATTATTATCACTAAAAAAATATTACTATTAATTGCTACGTCACCTGCTTCAAAAGCAATTGTCAAAATGCCATGAAATTTAATACTTACTACTTATTATATTTTCGAAATTTAATGATTTGATAATTAACTCCTCACCGATCGTGAGTAAAATAGTATACAAACCTCGCCCGAAAGATTCATTTCCGTCTCGAAATTCAGTTCATCTTGACACATCTAATCTCTCGACGGTAATGAACCACTTTCCGCGTCGGTATGTAATGTACTATTGCGCATAGCATATAATAACAATTGGTTTAATGAGTTTGACAAGGACCAAAAGAAAAGTAGACGAACTGCCGAAACGGATTATCCAAATCTTACAAACGATGGAAATAGACCAAATAACAAAATTAATACTAATACAGAAAAGTTTCAATCTTGAATAATAAACCAGGGCCAAGCATTTAAATAAAAAATAGCTTTGACCAATTAGATGAATCATACAGGATTTCTTAAACGACCACAGTGACATGATTTCAATACTCTGCAAAATTTTTAGATAGATTATTAGTTTCGCAACACGATTTTTTCGATTTCGTGTTAATGAAAATGAATTTGACATCAACAATTGCGGTTAAATAAGATAATAATGTTATAAAGCTCTTCATGGTAATAGTGAACGTATTGAAGCGCTCATATTATCTGATGATAAGCACTTTTATCTGTCTTGCGTAGAATATTGGTTTTTTGTTGTTTACAATTTGTGAGAGGACTTTGTATTTCCAAAAATGGACACAGATTTATAGAAATTGTATGAACGTATTGTGGTTCTGGTCTATAAATAGATTAATTAAATAGTAAATACATATATTATGGCACGGATTAAATTTGTCATATTTGTTATTGTAAATGAATTTACAATCATTTGTCCGCTACTTTTTATAAATACTTTTAACAGAATCTGCAGTGTTAATTTTTTAAAAATAAAACAAATTATTAGAGAAGTCTTTGAAGTATTTGAAAAGATGATGAAACCATACTGGAGGATATATTAGGTACTGCAGTAGGTATTAGTGTAAAATAAGACGCTGTACATGTTTCTTTTTGACAATCGTTATTATTACTATTAATTCTCGAATCGAATGCGTGTACAACTATTTCTCTTGAGTGGTCTCATTCTCTTGATATGTGCCCTGTATATGTACTTATTTTTGATTGCAGTTTCATGCAATCTCTGTGTAAGTCTGTTATTAACCATTGTCTGGTGATATTAGAATAAATACTTTCAAATGGGATGATTTAAAGATCTGAACCCGTACCCAGTTTGCAATCCAATCAAATCTGTGAACGCCCATTAATTTACTGTATCACTTCCTACTATTAACATAGCTTTAATAACACAGCTTTAAGATCTTTATCTTCTTCTACGCACTATAACTTTCTTGAAGTGTTCATTAAAACAATAAGATGCAGAAAACATTTTTTAATTTTCTTGTCCGCTTTTCGTTTCTTCAGATATTTCTAATCCTGTTCTTTTTTACACGATGAAAGGTGATTATTTAGTTTATTTCTTCTTGCATCTCTTTGATTGTAAACATAAAGTTTTCAGTTTTTTTTTTCGGTTTTAAACTCGTGATATTTTTTGCATGCAGTTGTTTCAGTTTTATTTCCAAATCCTTGTCTCTCCTCGGTGTTTTTCTACTTTCAGAATTTTGAATCAATAGATGGATTTTATTCAATTTACATGATAAATACTTAGATGGGTAACATCTGCATTTGTATATGCATACCTATTTTTATCTTCTTTAGAATATACAGTATGAGCATAAGTATGGAGACAATGAAAAGCCAAGTCTTTCATATCCAACCATTTTTCAAACATTTAATTATTAGCTCAATACTCTACTGAAAGTAGCAAGACTATTTGAATGTACTATATCATAGCACATATGTCATTAGTCGTAAGCGACGAGCATTTTAAGTTAAGAAACATATCACTGATAAAAATTGTAAAGAATAATAGGCTTAATTAGAACGCTACGGAACCCTGTGAAAGCATCCAGGAATATCTGTTATAGGGACATATGCAAGATTTTATTGCGTAAATAGGATTGAAAAATTTTATCAGTTTAGTATTTTGCTAAGATATAATAACATAACATACATATACATACAGGGTTTCCACGGCCGAGTGGGACATAGGCCAATTTATGTATTCTCGGTTTTCGGTTAATATTACTCCTTCATCCAAATTTAAGTGCCGCATATTATAACTGGGCTAACAATAAACATCTCCACAATCCTAGTACAAAGAAAGTCATTTCAATAAAGCCAGAAAATTATTATTTTTAAATCTATTGCACGTGAATTCCTAATAAAGCTTTTGACAGGTGCAGTGGGTTTAAAAATAATAATATTCTGGCTTTATTAAAATGACTTTCTTTGTACTATGATTGTGGAAATGTTTATTGTTAGCCCAGTTATAATATGAGGCACTTACATTTGGATAAAATAGTATTAAGGAGATAATATTCATCGAAAACCGACTTTATGTATTCTTCCTATGTCCCGCTCGGCCGTGGAAACCCTATATGTATATACATATGTATACGGTATATACATCACGACAAATAAATTATATGACTGCATATTTGTTTGTATAACGCGTGCAATTCATACAAACTTTTCGAAATTAGATAATATGAAAATAGGTCTACAATTAGACAAAAAAGAAATTATCGTATTTTTATGAACTGGACAACTGGAACGTTTTCAACGACTGCAAAAAATAAGATTATATGTATTGAAATCTTCTGCTTTTTGAAGCTATAATGACGCAAGGACTGATAAACTGGGGAAGTCACTCTTTAAGTTTTCCACTAGATATGTAACTTCCTTAATTAGCGTTAAAGGCATAAAAATGTAACAACCAAATATATTAACTAACAATGGTAATACAGTAGCGTATTATGCGGTTACATACAATTCAAATGCAATTGTATGAGTTACAATTGCATTTCAATTATATTTTTCTTTGAACAATTATTTGACGTAAATACGTCTAATTTTGTTTTATAAATAGCATTTTAAGGTTTATATAGTAATAATGTGATCATCTTATGTAAATTTGTTTCGAAAAATACTCTGATAGTTTCCTATTTTCCCACGGTGTATGCATGTAGTCGATCCCTGGAAATTTTAAATATCAATATTAAACTCACAATGGATCTATAGGTACACGTATAACCGATCTCAGCATTGTAAAGTAAAGCAATTGTGTTTATGCTTCTTGCCTTACATTTAACTACATATCTTCTTAAACCTCTTTTCTTTTGCCTCTACTTACATTTTACTTGGCAATAATAATAATAATAATAATAATAATAATAATATATTTCAGTTCATATTTTGTACAGAAACATCGAACACGTCAAATAAAACTTACCTAACATACATAGAACCACAAATAAAAAAAAACTTACATTAACACAGTCTATTTAAAGTTTATTACTAAAAAAGTCATCAACTGTATACAGTACATTATCTAATAAAAGTTTTCTCAGCACCCTTTTAATATATACAGGCTGATTCATTTTTGATCCTCACCATTGCGATCCCGCTTATTATTGAAGATAGACGGTATGTTTAAATTTGGCAAAGTTGCTAATTTTTGTGGTTATTATGATCCCGAAAAGAAAGTAGACTTAGAACAAATGACGTTCGAGATTTTTCAAAAAAACTGAAAAATCTAATTTCTTTATTTTGCTTGTAGCACTTTATTTGGTCTTGCAGAGATAAACTAAAGACACACTCTCAAAGCCACTTTTGCTCCTCTATCTAATGGTGTACTTACAATTTTTATACGACGTTTCGTTTTCTTTGGATCATCATCAACATTGTTATTTCTTATGGGCGCCATATTGCATTTTGACACAGCTAGAAAGATTTTCTTTTTCTGATTTCAACTATGTGTCATATGTTGAAAACAAAATTTGATATTGTGTGTTAATTTACAAAGAATCTAATTTGATATTAAATAGGATAGGTAGCTATGAAATTTGGAACTGTCAATCGCTTAAAACTGAGTATCGCAAAAATGAAAATTGACGTTAAATAAGGTAGCCATGGAATTTTGAACTGAGCTTGCATTAGTAACGGAACAACGGCGCGAGAAGAGAGGCAACGAGAAACAAGATATGTTATGTATTTTTTAGTCATCGAACTAAAATACAACAGTAGCGAGTACAAATATTTGAAATTTTACCCTGATGTATTTCGATCAAAGATTCTACCATAATAATAATAATTCATGCCTTCACATTCCCAACAGTTTGTACCAATTACAGAGGCTATCGGCTGGCAATGAGTTATTATTATGCCTGCGGTTGTAGACCAACTTAAGATGTTGCCTTTCAGCATTTGCCATGGAATATGGGAAACTACAGAAAGCCAAATTCAGAAAGAGCCCAGTACTGACGGACTGGAAAGCGAGCACACTAGGCACCGCGCTACTAGCCGGTCAGTTAGTAAATTTCGATTCATCTGACCAGATGATTATATTCAAAAAATCTTCGTAGTTTTCTAATTTTCCCGGTAACCAATTACAATATTCCATTTGTCTTAAGTTATCACCAGGTAGTAAACTATGACTAACATGGACTGTTTCAGCTTATTACGACGTAATTCTCCGCGATTCATATTCGACTAAATTTCTGTCAAGATCTAGAAAAATGGTATGATGGTTTGTAGTCGTTTAGGATACAATTGTAAAAATACATAATATTATTTCTTCGTTGGTGAACGCCTTTTTTGTGTTACTAACGCAACGATAATTGATAGTTCGTAATTCCATGGCCATCTCATTTAAACGTCGATTTTCATATACGCGATACTCAATTGTAAGTGATTGACAGTTCGAAATTGTATAGCTACCTACCTTATTTAATCTCAAATCAGATTCTTGGTCAATTAACACACTATATCAAATTTTGTTTTCAAAATATGAGACATGGTTGAAATCAGAAAAAGAAAATATTTCTAGCTATGTCAAAATCCAATATGACTCCCATAACAAAGTTGATGATGGCCCAAAGAAAAAGAAACGTTGTATAAAAATTTTAAATACACCATTAGATAGATAGACGAGCAAAAGTGGCCTTGAGAATGTGTCTTTAGTTTTCCTCTGCAAGACCTAATAAAAGCGCTACAAGCAAAATAAGAAAATGAGATTTTTCAGTTTTTTTCAAATAACTCATCATTTGTGTGTGTCATTTGTTCTAAATCTACTTTCTTTTCGGGATCATAATAACCACAAAATTTAGCAACTTTGCCAAATTTAAACCTACCGTCTATCTTCAATAATAAGCGAGATCACAATGGTGAGGATCGAAAATGAATCAGCCTGTATACTTACATAATATACATATAATAATGCGGGCTCTACAGCAACAGTATTAACTTAATCTTTTTGTAATTTGATTGGTATTGTTGCCACAATAATAGCAATGTAGAGAGCGAATTATAGTAAGATTCGTTAATTTTTTTCACTTGATGGGATGTATAATTTTAACTCCACAGCTAGTAATCGACTGCGTTAAGAACAGGCGATCTTGGTCGCCATGAATTTGCGAAATGACTGCTTAACACACGATTTTAAAGAACGTTGGTTAACAATTTTTTGACGGGTCGGAAAAAGCGCTGGGATGCTCCATTCTGCATAGATATGATGTTCAATTCTGTGGTGCTTCTTTTGCCGCTGTAAGATAATGTCTTAACATTTGCAAGTACCTATCGTTCACCGTTACAGTTACAGATATGGCTCCTTCATTCTGTAGTTTCTCGTAGAAATAGGGACTAATGATAAACTCAGCTGTGAAACCGATGACTTTGTTGTCGTTAAGATTTTCTTGAACAAATTCTTGTGGATTTTCTTCAGATCAGATTCGACTTTTTGAGTATTAGAGTTTCAGAGTAGAATGTGGCTAACCTGTCCATAAAATACGGGATAACTATTTGGGTTCAATTTCCATCTGAACCATTACTCGCAAAGAAAATCCTTCCTAGCTGTTAAATTTACATCCTTTAATTCAAACGGCATTTTCAGTATATACGGATACATTTTTAGAATTAGCGTAAAATTTGTCATACAGGTATATACGACTCTTGCAATCACTTGGATATCGCGTTTGTATTGCTGATTGCTAGTGAATTACCACTAGCTATGTCCTGATTTTCACGAAGAACCTCTGCAACTCGGGCACCACTAATTATTATTATCATTAGTTAGGAAGTGTAGGCGGGGCGTAGCCGTTTAAACTTATACACTATTTCCCAGTCACTAGTATCGCGATACTTGCCGTATTGATTCTTAAATGAGACTACGGACACTGCACTAACATATTCTTGGAGTAAGGAATGCCATGTATGTGTTACCCTGTTGGAAAGAAAATGTTGGCACTACCTAAAAGACCTCTCGCGCTCTAGTTTATATCTGTGTCCTATCAATTGATCATTCCTTTTTAACACGAAAAATCTCAAGTCCACGTTGTAGTGCCTATGAAGTGTTTTATATGTGTCAATGCAGTCTCCTCTTTTCCGGCAGTCGCTTGGACTTGTTAAGTGAAGAATTTTCAAACTGGACTAACATTGAGGTGCTTAATTGTTGGAGATACTCTGGAGACTTTTCTTTGGGTTTGTTCTAAAGCATAAATGTACTTCGCGAGATAGGGGTTCCACACTACTGCTGTGCAGTGCCTAACTGGTCTAATGTAGGTCTCCTAGATTTTTTGCTTGAGTTCTGATGTTCTCCCTGTTCTTTCAAATTTTGTATCAAATTGCGGTAAGCTTTCAATTGACAGGGCCCCGCTCTCAAACCCTATCTCGTGCAAAATCGTTATCATCCAGCGGTATTTCCCATAAATACAGTGAGATCCCATTTCTTAAGCAATTAGATTGCGTTTATTTGTTGCTATTAACTTAATTTTTTAAAGAGTTATAATAATTTAAAATACTATATCTGTTACTTTATGATAACCTGGTATATCGATCACATACGTATCATTTGCGTATATATAAAATTAGCTTTAACAATTTGCGAAACTAAGAAAAAATTGAATTAATTTCATATTGTTTGTTATCTGATCTACTATGATCACGTCATAGATGTGTCGTCTGAGATTGTCATTGGATTTTGCATGATGTAACAAAAGAAGGACGTAACAATGACGTTGGTTAATTAGTCATTGTCAAGCGCTACAGAACCGCGGTTTTACTGACGGAGTCTTTCATGCAGACAACACGTAAGACACAAATGTACTCGTACATATGTATGTGCCTAAGTGTATTACTAAGTAATTTATGTAAACATGTATAATCGAATGAGCACTAACCGCTGCCAAGTGAATGAGAAAGTAAGAACCTAACATGAGTTCTGTCCTTAGTTGTTCCATAGACATCGCTGTGAAAGTAATCCAAAACGTTCACGACCAATAACACTTAAGTGGTAGATTTCCCAAATGTTCGCTACGTAAAACTGGTTGCATGGAAATATACGTACAGGCAGTAAACCATCCGTTAAATGTAAACATTTTCTTTTGTGATATACCTACATAGGTACAATATGTTTGTATTCGAATAGATTGAAATTTAGGCACATATGTAAATCCGTAATAGGTTACTATTACCAGAATCAATAAAGTACGTCTTCTTCTATTTATTGTACATGTATATAATAAATGAGGTACAACTCAATGCGCGCTCTTCTTGAAGCAACTTAAATCTCGTCAATAAGAAAATGCTATAACTCGAAAATATGGGATCAATTGAAAATGAATTAAAAATTTAATTTATTGAAAGCTAAAATAAAATGCTCTCGTAGATTTATGTCACATGATAACGGTATATTTACGAATATAAATTAAAGAAATTTGAATTGCAAAAATTTTTAAAAAGAAATGGTAGAGTATTGACATATACATTGAACAATATCTACATACATATATGCATACAATTTATATAATTATGTGTGTACATAGTTAGTTGGAACAGATACGAGGGCTGTACAGTATTTAATGTCACTAGTGTAGTAGGCGTTGACATAAACATTATACAACAACACCATTCCTTTGTTGCTTACCTGTCAAACAAAGTGCCAAAGTCGAGTCGTGTAGTTGTATTTGTTAAAAAGTTGTCATGAGTTAAAATAAAAACAGTTCAAAGACTTAAAAAGATGGAGAAAAAAGACTTCACTCTGTCATTAAATATTTGCAAAACAAAGATTTAGCGCTACAGCAAATTTGTGAAGTTATGGTTAGTATACTTGGGGATGATATGCCTTCATATCAAGTGGCGAAGAATTGGTCTCGGGAATTTCGATGTGGCAAAACATCTTGCAAACATGCATTAGTTGCTGGGTGGCCCCAAACTGTGTGCACTCAGGAAAATGTTGATCGTGTCTGTCCCTTTATTCAAGGTCGTCGGTTAACTACTAGAGGTTTAGCAGAGATATGCCTAATTGGAACAATAATCAATGACTATTTGGGACTTCATATCGTGCCTGCAACATGTGTACCACCACGCAGCTTTATGGTCCACCCCTTGGCGGGTAAGATTATGGCTACAATTTTCTGGGATGTGAGGGAAATTTTACTAATTGATGATCTTAAACGAGGACATACAATCACGGGCCAGTATTACGCTACACTAATTAATCAGCTACATAATTGCATCAAAGAAACAAGAAGACAAAACTTGATGCGTTGATTTGTGTTTTGTCAGGATAATGCTCCAGTAAATAAGAGCTTTGTTTCGTTGAGTGCAATTAAAATCTACTTACTATTACTACTATTACTTATCGGGGGGCAAATTTAATAACAATGACGAGGTTATGACAACAGTGAATGAATTTTTCTGCGATCAAGATGAGTTGCTTCAAAAAGGTGTAAATATGTTAGAAGTTAAGTGGAATAAGTGCCTTCAGGAATTACGCTACTTAATTTGCTTACCTGTTCAATTTCCTGATTGGGAGAGACATAAAGAATGTGATTAGTGATATTAACCGTAGAAATCGAGAATGTCACACTGATTTTTATAAAAATTGGATGTTGAGGTAAATAATATTCAATTTAGGAAACAACATAAATAAAACTTTATTTAATTTATACATATTTATATATCACAATTGATTATCGAGTAAACGTATGCTACTTATAATCACTATTTCTTTACAAAACCTAATCTTTTAGGGTCTATCTAATATCTAGTACATATACTCAAAATAATACTTTTAATATTAAATTACGTGCTAGCTTCAGTTATATTAACGCTGGTAGTAGACCCATTCTTAATAGGAGCAGCCTTGTTCGCAGTGTATTGTTTTAGATGATCACTTAGTTCATTATACGTGTAACAGTAAATAAAGTCTTTTGGCTGAACCCCTTGGAATATTGACACAACACTTGGCTTTAAGTTATAGAAGAGGATAGGTTGGTTTCTTTTAACAAAATCTTCTATCAAAGATTTTATCACCTGAAAAGTTAAAGTTTTTAGTTAGATGTTTTATTGCCTTTAAATTTCTACATTAACTTTAATTTAAAGCTATAAAAGAAATACTTGTATATAAACACCCGATTCGATACATCACTGCAGCAGGATTTGAAAATTCTTACCTTAGCTGTAGTAAAATCAGCACCTTGAATGTGTCTTGCATCTATGACGACAGGAATTGAACTTGAACCTTGTCTAACTCCAGCTTTAGATACAACTGATCTCACATATTCTACGGATGGGAACGATAAGCTTCTGTCAGGGGTAATTAGTAAATATTCACAACCAGATGGACTCTAGAAACAAAAGAATTTTTGATTAGTTTGGGAAATAATATTGACTATGGTTGTTTGAAAGCCCAATATATAGATTATGTTCCAATGTGAAGCTCGTTAAAAACTTCATAAGTGCTTCAGTTGTCTTTAGATGTACAGAAAATATTAAACTGGATAATTCTTGTAAAATTATAATTATAATTAGTTATTTGGTTAACATTTTAAATATACAAAAGCAAATGAAAGAGTTTCAGTTTTTCATTCTTCACTTTAAAAACGATGGAAAGGATTATTGAGAATTATATAAGAAAAGAACGCCATACACATTGCCTTTCAACTGTAATTAGTAACTCGTGAATTCACCTTTTGTTCGAAAGCCATAGTATTGCGATGTAGCTGAGAGAGAATCCGATTACTTTTAGACCACCTTTATAGATGCTCCTCATTTATTAGGCGGATATATTAATTAAGCTACTCAAGAACTTTCGCATCATCAGAGTAGGTACGCTCGAGTATCCACAGGGGTGGGTATTATATCTACCTAAGAAGTTAAAGGTTAGGAATTTTGTAATTAGTGGATATTAGCGTTTCTTTTCTACTACACTGCAAGTATCAACAGACTCATGTATGTACTTTCATAACACCTACATTACATTTAATTTTTATCGAATAATTTAACCTAGATTTGTATACAGAATCAAACTTATATTTTCTAGTATTTGTAACGTCCACTAATAACACCTACATAACTTTAGTATCATTGTTTATTTTAATGCTTAATTGTGATTCATGATTCACACTAGAATATAACCTTATCTCCTAGAAAACGTGTTTTGTACTATCTTGGAGTATTGAATACAGATATTGTGGATTGCACAGATGCAAATATTCTTTGACTTAATATCGTTTTAAATTGGCTAAATTGTCTAAGGTATTTGTATGCCTTGTCTAAGGCAGTTGTTGCCAAGAACAGTGTAGATTATATGAATACAAAAATACGTTGTTATTGACGTTTATCAAACCAACAACTTTTGTTTACCTCCCCGTACAAAAGGCCTGTTCGTTTGCGTTGCTGGAAGTGTTCAATATCACTTTTGTAAATATCCATATGTTCGTTAGGAATTTAGCTGCCGCCAGGTGTTTTCGACACTCGTTCGTCTGCATTCAGCAAATTGCTGTATGTCAGAAGTAGGTAGCAAGCTATACTTGCTCATACTTAAAGTGTGTAGCAGATTTATCCGCTGAAAGTGATCTATTTGCTCTTTCTAAATCTGCTACACTTACTGTTTTTGACAAAACTTACCAAGCTTAGCAATACAAACGAACAGGTCTAAAGTATCGGTTTCATTGAAACATTTCATTTTGAATTTTCTGTTTGGATGCGCTTCAGGTTAAACCCAAAAGGTGAATATAAATAAAAGTAAAATGAACAAATATCATTAAGACAATGAAATCTTTCTTCTATAAAGTCTCTAAGTTATTATATTAAAAGTCATTTTAGGTTTTTGTGTCATCGCCTTATGGTAAATTGTGATTATTAATTAATTTACATTTTATATTTAATTCTGTATTTGTTTGACAGTTGCAAACACTTTAGTTATAGTTGCGTTCATTTCTTCTGATCTATGGCTGTTACATTACATGCTAGATAAACTTTTTATGTAGTAAACTGACTTCATTTTTAACGGGATCAAATAAATGCACATATATTTATAACTGGACATTTAATTTGACTAAAACCAATTGACCTTAAAATTCTGACTGAAGTTTTCTAATAATACCACTTCGCCATTGTCCTCTGTTCAATTGCAAACATAAGCTACTCTTCTAGAATGTCCAGATAGTCTCCTACATTCATTATTGTATAATTTTTGAGGGAAAACAGAGACTTTAACGTTAGCGCTTGGTGTGAATTATGTAAGACCTACGATCTATTTAATTACCATTATTTTGTAATGGTGACACGATCTCCGTTGTGGTATCTACACATAAATACTTTCGTATTAATACGCTTGTGTGACGTGATTATCCATAATTCCTATAATTCTCCGTTGTTTTCTTTTCCTTGTGTAAATTAACTTGTCTTACAATGGTCTTATTTATATATGTACATACATATGTATAATAATATCTGACATATATTTGTCAAGTGCTATGTGTGGCAAATTATATATACTTACATGGTTCGGAAATAATTTGACTGTCTTTGCTTTTCTATAAAGTCTATTCATATTTTTACTTTGAAGGGGAAAGTTAAAATACCGGAAATTTGATTTCATCTTTCCCAAAACTATCTTTAACACTTAGCGTTACGCAGTACTAGATTTGTATGGCAATAGTGTACCAAAGTTCACCAAACGATATACAGTAAAACCTGTGACTAGCGGCCACTAAAAAAATACAAAATTGTTGGCCGTTATTCAAAGGTGGCCGCAAACGACAGGGGATATTCACGCCAAATTCTAAGCAAATATTTTCACATGATAGCTATTGTTTTTCTTTGAGAAATAAAATTCTTTTGGACATTATTTTAAATGATTTTATTTAAACTTACAATAGAGAATACAGAAACACATCTGTATGTAGTGAACTAAATGTGTATACATTTTGTCATAAGATCTGATGTCATCCAAGCATTTTTGTTATGTACCCACTGTAAAGGTAATTTGTCGATATGATTTCCCTTAAAACACCGAGGATTTGTACTTTTTCTAATAAAAAAAGAGTTTTCTTTGTCGCCTTCCATATTTACGCAGAATAAAATAGTTAACCGTTGTTTTGCTAATTTTTTGCCATTGCATTTGTCGTATTGTAATGCAAAACTTTTATTTGGCATGGCGCGATAATACAGACCTGTTTCATCAAAATTAAATATACCTTCGGGGAATAATACTTTAAAATTTATGGTAATTTATATTTCCATGCTTCTAGATCTTCCAAATTTACATCAGCGGACTCACCACAAATTGATTTAAAAGTGATATTGTGCCTTCGACACAAACATTCTACCAACTATTTGAAGCAGCAAAATTCTCAATGTTTGAATTTCTTGCTGTCTCTAGCGCCTTTTGTTTAATCAATGATCCAGATATGGGAATGTTTTTACTTCTAGCCATGCAGAACCACTTATACACAACTTGATCCACTGCTACACCACCCGTTTTAGGGAATTTCCGTTTCTGATTAATTAATAGCTTTTTCATACATCCTTTTAATATCACTTTTGTTTTTTAGGATATCGTTAATTTGAGTTTTTCCAAATCCGAATTTTTCGGCTAACTTCCGCAAACTTAAATTATACTTGTCACTCTCCTCGATAATATCAATTTTGTCTTTCAGTGACGAACGTTTTCTTTTTAGCGACATATTCAAACACTTCACGAACACAACGATAAACTTAAACTGATCGAATGAACATGCGTTTTCGGAAACTGCTACAATCAGCTGCTGTTGTAAAATAATACTATCGTGTTTCATTACAATTAACAATAAACCCTTACAAGTAAATTCTGTCACCTTCTTTAGACTGAACAACAAATAGTTTTAAAATTTTCGATACGGCCGTCGACCGTTATTGGGAGGTAAATTTTATTGATTTTATGCCATAAAATATTGGCATCGTCTGGCCGTGGCCGCTTTGTAAAGGCGGCCGTTATTGCAAGATTTGTATATATGGAAATACTCGTATTGTAGATTTTTGCAATGTTAAAGCTGGCCGTTATCACAGGTGGCCGATATATACAGGTGTCCGTTAACACAGGTTTTACTGTAGTGTGATCAATCAGTTTTCAATGAGATAGATAGTCACCTGATCATTGTCTGATGCAAGTTATTAGTTTATGTGTAAGTATATTTCCGTGTTGCATGCACCTCGTGGCGGTTTGTCAAACTCTATTACTTGTTTAGACTACCATTACAGTTCTAGGCGCGTAAAGTATGTGTGCTCATATGTTTCCATGTTTTGTAAAACATTACTGTGTTGTAAAGAATGTTGTGCTGTTAATTATGTCCGAACAGCGAACGATAGCTCAACCAGATTACCGATGGAAACGTTTCCACAAGCACTAACTGTAAAATTGACACTATACTGGACACAATGCTCTATGTTACCTCTCGGATTATAGAGTAGTAGGAGCTGGAGTATTTCTGTTGTTTTGCAAAGTAGGTCTTTCGTAGAGGCGTCTGTTAATTTTGAATCTTCGCAAGTACGTACTGCTGTTTGTAGATGACTATGCTCTATTTGGCAACGTGTCTAAAACTCGCGAAAGTATGAAGAAGTTGTACGAGAAGAAACATATATCAAGACACATGACTAAATGTAGAGAAATGGCTAGGCATTACTGAAGAAATCTCCAATGCGTGTATATAACATATAAAGTTGAAGTTAAAAAGTCGACTAACTATTTCAGTTCTAATTTTTGCAATATTAGCTCTTTGTATTTATATTAATGCAAGTTAAGAAACTATTTTGTAACCACTATCGTTGATTTTTTTAAATTTAATTTTATAAATAATAAAATATCTTACCGTCACTTTTTCAACATTTACTGATGGCCTTGCTGACGCATAAAGCAGGAATACAACATTAATAGCGATACCAACAACAATTCCCAATTCCAATCGCAGAAACAAACAGGACAAAAACGTGGCGAAAGCAGGAATCAAGTCCGTTTCTGCAAACAGAGAGATCATAATTAATGTTTAATTGCGAGACTTTATCTACTTACTCTTAGTCCTCCATATTGGTTTAATTACATGTAATTCAACCATAAAGACAACAGCTGCTATTATCACAGCAGCCAAGCACGCTTTCGGTATATAACGAAAATATGGGGTGAAAATGCAAAGAGCTAATATCACAATTATGCCGGTATAAACTCCACCAAATGTTGTTTTTACACCGCTGGCGTCGTTGACGGCTCCTCTTGATAAGGCGCCGCTAACAGGCATGGATCCAACAAAGGATGAAGCAATGTTACAGATGCCTAACGCTAACATCTCCTGTGTAGCGTCGATTGTTTTCCCCTCAGCTGGTAGGAAATTTTAGTCATGTAATCGCTTTTTATACATTTATATGCAAACAATTTATATTAAACTTACAAAATATTTTCGCGAGAGCTACATTTTCCAAAATAGCTAACAAAGGTACGACGATCACAGCAGATCCCAAGAAGTTGCTCATTTCTAAAAAGCCAACTGTATCATTACCAATAGTCGCATGGAATGGAGGTAAACTAAAGCTAGGTAAACCTGGTTTTACTTCGCCTAATGTAAATAAAAATTATTGTAAAAAGCACTGGAAATATTTGTGTTTGGGTACATTAACTTACCTATTAAAAGAAATGGTGTACTATCATGGACTTCGCAAAGATATGCTGCAATTGCGCCAAGAACTACAACAAGGATATTTCTAGCAGTACTGATGAACCATATAACTTTTATCACGATAATGTGAATAGTTTTTTCCTCTTTATCATCTTTAGGAGATATCCGATAGTCTTTTATTTTCTGAAAAGTATTAATAATGTAATTATCTAACAATTTTTTTTATAAGAACAACGAAATTAGAAAATTATGTCCAAAAATCGACTGGAAGATTTGACACAACGGTACCTATTTTATCCATTGAGACATAACTCTACTGTACTCTCTATTCGCATTTCTATAGAACTAATACGATTTTAAAATCTACATATGCATGTAAGTAGATGGTTATAAATATAAGCATGAGTTGGACGGGAGGCAATGGAATAGTTTGCTTGTACTTGATGATTTGTGTGAGAGGTAAACTAATATTATTGTTAAATGTCATAGATGCTGTCTATCTAAACGAACGGTGGGATAAATAAAACGGATAATCTGTGAGAAGATAAAATTGAAATAAAATTTTACAACTGGAAAAGCAAAATTAAAACACTATAGAGAAGAATTCACAAATCAATGGTTCATGTTAATTTAAATATGACAACCGCCCCCTCTCCCTTCCCCTTAACCATGGTTGAATTTTGAAATGCTTGAACATCGAATACAAAGTACCAAGATTCCGAGTATGAATATATATAAATTTGCACCGGCTTTTGGAAAAGATTCATATTTCTAATCGTCTTGTGACTATGGATGTGTCCATTGCTACTATCCAGGAACAGAAGATCAATTGATCAAGTGGAAACGTCACGGCCTGTTCCTCCAAGGGCTTGAAAGTTTTGACATCAAAAATCCGTTAAATAATTATGACTGATTACTTAACGAGGGTCTAACCATTACTGACGATTCTATGCACGATAATGTGTCTGTACCCAACTCGCGAATTACTAGAATATCCATCATATTCCTAAGATTTGGTCCCCTTGAACTGTTTCCTGGATTGAAAACAGTTTAATGGAATATCTATTTTTGTATCAAGAGTGAATGAAAGCGCAAGGCTGGTTTACAGACTAAGAAGAATCTCGTTTTAAAATCAGGATCAATTGCATTAAATGTACGAATTAAAGTGGAACTTTTAATTGTTACAGCAGTAGGTTCAGGATATAGTAATGCCCCTTCATAGAATTCACTGGTACACACGTGCCGTGCTATGTCAGAAGAATCAACATTTTTAGCTATTAATATATAGACTGCTCTATTTAAAACTACAACTTTATTTTGGCGCTGCGGAACACCCTATAACAAGGAAAATACTTTTAGAATATGATTTAAAGTATCTGCATGATAATCTTTATACAATCTGGGTATGGACATAAAATATAACTATAATGATAACTTACCCTTAACAGTAGTAGGACAATGATGCAAGTAAACCCTAATATGGCATCCCATAATTTTGTTTCACCGATATGTTTAAATATCTGTTGCCACATGTAAACGAATTTTCCACCAACGAAATCCAACCCCAAAATATCCTTTACTTGTGTCGTGGCAATAATTATAGCAGCGGCGGAAGTGAATCCTATAGAAACAGGCCCAGAAATGAAGTCTATTAAAAACCCTGCAAGAATTACTCATAAAATTTTTAAAATCAATTATTTATGAACGTCAATACCTAACTGCAGTGCTCCCATAAGAAATTCTATGCAACCAGATAGGAAGCATAACAATATAGTCCCATTTACTCCCATACCGTGATTATTTTCTCTCGCTAATAAACCAGATATCGCAGTAGGTCCTATAGCAGAATTTTTGCATGTGCCAAAGATCGTGTATACAAAACAGGCCATAAACGCCGAATAGAGACCAACTTCAGCTGGTAATCCAGCTACATTTGCGTAAGCTATGGCTTGAGGAATCACTGTTAGGCCCACTGTAATACCAGCTAGTAAGTCTGAAATTGCATAATTTACGTTGTACTCTGGTAGCCAGGATAGGATTGGTATTCTTTTGTATAGAAGCTTTTTGGTAAACCCTCTTTTGATTCGATCTTTTATCCATTCCTTCACAGTTGGTTTAATAATACTGGCTGAATTACTGATTTTCTGTAAGTACTTCTCTTCAGGGAGGTGTAATACTGTATTGTCTGCAAAGACAAAAATTACTATTTTAGTTAAATACTAATTACGTATTTCTAAGACAGATTAGTTTATGATTCAGCGGTCCCAATTAAATAATTGGAGAATTAATAAAGTGAGCGTTTTAGTGGATTACGCTATATAAGGGTTACTCATTGTATCATAATTACAATGACAATCACCTTTTATAACTTTTCTTGTCATGGTGTAATAGTTACTATGACACGTAAGTCTATTATTTCTGTCCTAAAATTATCTTATATTAAGTAATAGCTTTTGAAATTGTTGTTAATTGGTATCTAACCGAATTCGTCTATTACTGCTGCCGGCTATTATTTCCAGAATTGTGTTTGTGTTTTAGATGCTGAGGACATTTACTCGAATAATCTTGTCAAATATATTTTAAAATAAGGATATGATAAGATTTATATTACGAGATATAAGACTTTGAAAGAATATCACAAAATGTATGATTTTCATAATGTTAACGCATACGTGTATTTCAGCTCAATACTACTGTCAACTACTTTTTTATGGTAAGTTTTCATATGAAATTGGTACCAGATTGAAACATAAACTTTTCTAAATTTTCTAGAAGGTATTAACAAAAAAGTCTATTTAAAACAGTTTATTCCAAGCAGCTCAATTTGTAAAAAGAAAAATTAACTTTTTTAAATGTTACTAAACCTGTCAAACCAACCTTGGATAACCTGAAAACTTCCAACTAGCCACCACATAGCACACATAATCTTCTGATAGCGGCTCAAACTGTGAAGATTTAAAACATCAGTTTAGGAATTAAGAGCTAGGAGCCCTAAGAAAGAAATTAAATAAATATAAAAAACTTGAAGCACCATTAGACTGAGTATAGCAAAAGACACGGGAAGCTGCGTTCGATGAAAACGTAAGACATGAAATAAGTTCACTACAGTTCAATGAAATTGTTCGATATAAAGTGGTCTGCTTAGGTGCAAATACCGCCACAAAATAGGTATATTAATATAATTTATTTTAATTTGTACATTTTCAATATGCAAGAATTTCTGGTATTATAAAATTAACTAAAGTAATAAAGTGCACAAGACGTAAAATAAAGTTTACTTATTGCGATACATTTGATAAGAAATAGCAGTGCGGTACACATTCCTCTAACTATTGAGAATTGAACACAGCTTTACTCGAGTGTCTTGTAAATTCTGATTAATTAAATTGCTTTATTGCAGAGATTATAAAACATCCACTATTTTACATCAAAATAAATTTCAACCACCCGTTTATATACACGCACACGACGTTTTTGCTTAAAAGTAAACTGCAGCAACTACATATGTACATACATATACATATAATGTATATATGTGTATGTGCGTCTCCCGTTAATTCAATTGTTTCAAGTGCCTATAAAATTGATGGCTTTCTTTATCGAAATTGTAAGGAATTTGAAAGCATTAATGTTTTAGTTTATTGATTTTCGTTATTAATCAAACTTGAAATATTCGTCTTTAGTTTGGAATCTTATATACCAATAACATTGAAAGTACTTAAATTGTGTTTTATAATATAGTTACGATACATTTATGGCATATATTGTTAAAGGAATCTTGATTGGAATATTATCTTCCTTAGATTAGAGCTTGTAGTACCACATAAAAGACGAATTGTAATCGATATCAAATTTCTACATGCACTACTAAAGATTTATATCCGTGACACATAGTTGTTGCAGAAAATTAAATTTAACTTTTAACATTTGTTTTTTATGTGACAATAGAAATAAAACAAAAATTTTAATAAAATGTTCTACAATGCTATATATCATTTATTTGACACATATACTTATGTATTATATACACCTTCAGTCCATTAATTTCATACTTGCTGTCATTGCAGCCTAGCTCAGCCTTCATATTTTCTTCTGTATTGTGTGCGGTTTTTAGACTTTAATTATCTATTTCCCAAATATGTTTGCCACTTAATTAAACACTATTGGATTAAAAATCATTTATTGGAAAATAGATAATTACTTTTATAGGTCCTATATATTAATAGCGAAATTGCTGTAAGCGAACTATACTCACACTCAATGTCAGTGACAGAAGTGTTACACCCAGCAGGAGTAATTTGTTTCACTTGATTTCTTGGCTTCAAACTGACTATAAATAAATCGTGCTATGATAGGAATGCCAAGTTTTTATCATTGATACTTATTTGCAGAAGTTTTTATATACATATTCATGAGAACTGACTAATATAGAAAAGTTTAGTTATTGCGTGTCTGGCAACAAGTATTAAGCGTAAAAAAATGCCTACAGTTCGAAAACGTCAAAATTATTACCGTGTTACTGACTTTGAAAGAAGTAAAAAATTTGGTTTCTCCAATTGCGAAATTAGCCGCCGTGTTAATTGTACTGCAATGACGGTAATGCGTGTGTGGACAGAAGACGGCAGAGAAAAAAGAAGAAGACCAACTGGTTAATTCAGGCAACTAGCTTTACGAAACTGTTTTGCTACAATGCGTCAAATCGCTGATCAATGGTTTGGAGGAAAAGGTACACTAAGTAGCTGCATTCGAGCCTTTGGACTTTTTCATACCGTCCACGGTTAGTGCTTCATTTGAGTGCGGACCACTATCGTCAACGGCAGTATTGGAAGGCAGACGAATCGCGATTCTGTCTAGGTATGCATGATGGCCGTAGACGTGTACGACGCCGCGGCGTGGAGACCGAGGCGGTGTTGTGTTTGTTGCTGAAAGCATGTACATACATAGGATTGTTGAAGTAACGGTTTGGGGAGGAGGTATTGATTGTAGTAGCCGATTGCCACTTCTGTTTATTCGAGACAGCATGACAGCTGCGCGTTATTTGATGATGTTCTACGAACCACTTTACTACCTTATTTAGATGGCCGTCCACACGACCTTTTTGAGCAAGACAATGCCCACGACGTGCAAGACGTCCCTAGATTGCTCGTCAAACATACAGGTGTCAGTTAGATATTGACAACAGTAAAAGTGTGATATTAGGTGCTGCTAGGGTAAAGATTTTTCAGGTCTTCGACAAACTGTATGCACCAACGAAAACGTGGAACATGTTTTGAACCAAGTTGTGTACTCATCAGAAAAAGCCGTGTAAACTCAATATCAAGGAAATATCTACACGTCGACTGTTCACATCAATTGGTAGTTATCCCAACCGTTCCAGTTGGACAACGACTAAACGCTGGGAACAAACATGCAAGGCCAATTTACTGTGGTCGCATATTAATTTTTGAAAATCATGGTTTTCAGACTTGACTCACGTATGTATGTACATCTTACCGCCTATATTAATCGAGAAACCACTTGATTCCTTGGATTTGAACGTCTTGATATGATATTGTAGAGAAACCACTTCACAGTGTGGTGCGCGATTTCTGGTCATAGGATAATTGGTCCATACTTCGTTAAAGACGATAATCAGGAACCCCTTAATGTCAACTAAGAACGTTACATAGAGAAAATTATTGTACCTTGCCGTGCACTAAATCCACGTGTGCTTACACAGTGGTTTCAACAAGATGGTTGAGGATGATAATTTCCCGGCGAACATACTTTGAATATCTTTTTCATTCACCGGATTTGACAACAATATTCCGCACAGAAAATCCACAGGAGAATATTGCAGAACTATCAGACGGAATACAAGCATTTTTTAGGCATTTAAATCAACCAGTTTTTATAAATATGCTTAGTAACTTACAAAATCACTATGAAGCTTATTTGCGTCGTAATGGTGACCATTTCGAACATTTCAATTAAAGAGATTACTGTATCAGATGAAAGAAATAAATTACACCGTTAATCTACCCCATAAAATCATTTTATTACTTGTAGAAAGGATTTACGAGTACGGTTTTATATGTAATTAAATAGACAATTAAACGGTTTCTTAGAAGTTTTCTTACTAGCTGCAACAAAACGCTTTCTATTCATGAACATATGATCCAGAATTTTATAACTGTGATTTATCGAAGTATATCAAAATCTCATAATAAACAAACTTACAGCTACAATTGCATCTGCTAGTAATTAATGTATTTGCGACCGATTACTTCAAAGATTTCCAGATTCTTGTTCTTCCACAATATCAGAAAAACTTTCTCGGTGATTACATTACGCAATCTCTGTTCGTGTCCTTTTAACAACTTTCATACACAATGCAGCTAAAGTAAAACTGAATAATTGAAATGAGAATGATGCATTTACGTATTCAGATTAGTTGAATAAGGTATTACGTTCACCAATTTCGTTGCAACATCAAATGGATTGCATTAAAAAAGGAGGGAAGTCATTAGAAAACTATACACAAGTTCTGTTCTCCTTGGCAAATTCAAGTATTTTCTGCGGGTTCAACAAAACTTGTGCAATATTTGCGCTTTTATTTAATGCATGTATTTCGTAGAGAACGATTTCCGATATGATATTTTATATACAGTCTAATTACTGTGAAATTAATTACCTAAATTGATTCGTCATTTCAGAAATATTAATAACTACAATCTGTAACACAAGTATTGTGTTGGTGAATTAGGTTTACCTAATTGGACGTAAATACTGTACTGGCCGTGTGAAAATAGTCTTGAATATATCGAAAAATTTATGCAGTATACTTATGAATATTCTATTATACATAAATGATAAATTGATGTCAAGAGGAAGTATTAAAGAAATATTTGCTTTCGTTCTGTTAGGCAAGTACTTTGTCTTGTTGCAAATTACTGTGAATTATTCTCTAAATAATTTTAAATCTTTTTCGACACAACTAAACTTCAATACGATGAAACCAATTGAGTATTGTGCAGCTATAATTCCACAAGATTTGCTACCATTTACTTTTTAATCTGTATAGTTGGATACCTAAAGGTCTATCAGGACAAAATCAATTTATCTTGTGCAATATGTATTTCAGAAGCTTTTCATTGTATTTATAATCTTGCAGTAACGCAAACATTGTGCGTTTTCGGTGGGAATTACACTAACATCTATTGCTTTTGTGTTATTAGCAAGAGACGGGTGAAAGGTAATTGCACACTATAGATTTTTGTGGGTGAACCTTCAAGTAAATACGAAGATAATACTGGAAGTATACTTATTAGTTCCACTACTCCAAAAATCCTATACTCCATACCACATTAGAAAACCATTAAAGTAGTTTTGTAGAAAGAATGAAAAAATCTAGGATGCCAGAGGTATTGAAGTTAACCACGCCGCAGAACACAAAATGTAGTGACAATTAGATTGAAAAGATTGTGGATTACCACGCCGAGCATCCTAAGGGTATTCAGAAAATAAATAAAATGAGTGTCTAAGTTGCTCTAATAAAACGCTACTACCAATTGTGTTACATGAACACGGTGAAGTAAACAACGTTGAAGTAAAAGATAAAGCAGATATGAAGCGTGGATCAGACCAAATAAAAGATCTGCATTGTTCAAAACTGTGCGAATAACATATACACCACAAACTCTTATGAAGTATTATTTAAGGGAGGATATGTCATTGCATTTCAGCAACTTGATCTCTTAACTGCAACATATGTAATCCAAAACTTTCGTAGATGAACAAATTGAAACACATAAGAATACCACCTTCTAGCGAATAAGAGTTTGCGATAACTGTACTTGAAATTAGAAGAAATGTTTACATTACTTCTCAAAACGGCGAAGAAGTTGCTTTTATTTGTATACAATTAAATGTTTTATTTTTTTACCTAATATCTAACAGTATTGGAGAAAATACTTACTTTTGCAAGTGATGCATTCGTCAGCCTTTTTGTGATCATCGTCTTTGGTATCACCATTTCCTTTTTCCAAATTTTCTCCTACCATGAACGACGTTAGAGTCACCTGGCTGCTTGTAATGGAACCATCACTCTTAAGGTTATATTTAGTCATCCTGTCACTTTATAATAACGTTAGCATTATCACTAGCTTTTACACCAGTTTTTTGAAAGCAGTTGTCACTATTCTTCTATTAGTGCAGATTTCTTAGAAAGAAACTATTTTTTATGAAAAATGAGAGGAGATGCTTGTAAGTTTTGGTATTGTTGGAACTGGTTCAACTGAAACAAAAAAGAACGTTAGAATAAAATCGTATTATTTCTACTAGAAATAAATTTAATTTGTTTTGTAATAAAGTAACAATTTTTTGACGACTATGTGCAGAATAAATTTGGCAACAATCCCATTTCATGTCCGAGTTCGAAACGATATAGAATCAAAATCTTCTGAACGAATACGGATTAAATTTCTGACTGTATTAACTCCATTGAACTGTACTTGATTGAAGCGAGGTCGTACGAATACATGTAGAAGCAAAAAGCATCCAGTAGTGGAATTGAATGCACAGAAAGAGAGACAATTCAATTATGTTGAAAGAGCAACGCACGATTTGATTTCCGTGCACTTTTTTTATTGAAAATTCCGAGAAAGGAAAGAATCATTTAGTATGCACATATTCGTTCTATCTAATCCGGTTTATACTCGTATTATAGAAATCTAGACAGCGTGGCTCTCTACATACGTATGCATAATACGCATTGCTGTACATACGTAATCGGCTGTATCGTACAGACATGTGCAAAAACTTAAGTCATTGCTATGCTTTTCCGAACTTATTTTCAAACTAGTGATTGTAATTTTGCGCGTATAACTATATGGAAATAGTTATATAGCTAAATAAATATGACATTTACTGCTATTTAGATTTACCAATAATCTTTGCTGTTGGAGGCGATGCTAAAGAGTCAAATAAAAGTTCGTACAGTTTCGTTGGTTAATCGGAAAGTATATAACAAATGCCTACTAGCTAGTGGTTTATGTGTGCAAGTAATGGCTAAACATTAAAACTCCTAGTCTATACGTGTTATTGTGCAGACTTCTTAATTAATGCAGTGGGAGTCGTCTTGGAGATTTACTACTTCGAGTAAGAACCTCGCCATTGATATAGCTACAGGATTTTTGGCAGCTCTTATCGTTTGAATTTAGTATTTTTTAATTTTAGATTATCGGTTTCATTTACTTTCGTTATATAGGACTTTATTTGGTTTCATTTTCTGAGATTGACTTTTTGGATTTATATCTTGGGGGTTTTTATCTTCCGTTTCTCGATTAAGGAATGTGGATTACTCGTATGTGACTTAACGTGAAGGATGTGCATGCATACAGTAATTTCGCCCAGCTACCAGGTCATTGCTCTTCTGGTGGAATCAATGCCGCCGGTTGTGTGAGTAAAACATGTTTGTTTGCTAATTTTTTTGTACGGTAACGACTGTGTTATCGTGTTATATTGCTATTCTCTGTTTTCCAGTGAGCAAGTCTTTTAGAATGTATAATGAGTATAGATGAACAAATGAGGATTTGGGCGATGACGTCTTTTGATTTTTTATATCTGACTTGCTGTAGGATCCCACCTTGTCTCTCTTGTATGTTCATCTCCCCCTATAACTAATAATAGTTTCTTAGCACATAGAGTAGAGCTCATAGGTGGTGGGAATTGGTTTTCACTCCTTTTTTTGATGTCACATTGCACTTTTAAAGTAGCCACATCTGCCATGTAAAATGTTCACAGTCTGCTGATTAGAAATTTTCAGGAAATTTTGTTTTAAAGAGAAAGCTCTTTTGTAGTTTTTTGTGGATTCGTAGCTTAGCTGTATTCTGGTATGAAAATAGCGTATTTTTGATGACGTTTCCAATTAAGTATGTATATTGTGACCTACACCAATATTAAAAAAAATACAGTCTAATTATGCGAATTGGATAAATATCGTAGAAGTCAATTCTACATACAGTAAGCTGGACTACTATAGTAAATAGTTTTCTGATGTTTAGATGTATTCATTGCATTAATTTTTCATAATACTTAGATGTAATTTGGGTAAGTTCATTTTATTATTTTGTTTTGTGTGCTCGAATAGTTGACTTACGGTATAGTTCGTTCCTTTTAGAGGTTCTTTCGGAATGTATATTTATTCTTATCTCTCTATGCTTTGCTCACATTGTGCAATGTGAATGTTGCTTTAATTAATGAAACTTAGTTTCCAATAGATTTAATATAAACTCTAGAACTATAATCTCTTGTATCTCTTAACACGTAGCTGAACAAGTAGTTTCCATAATGAAGGTCTCCTCAGTTCAGTACTTGATACGCATTAACTGATATTAGTTGGTTTTTCTAAATTATAATTTGTAACGACTTTGATAATTCCTCCAGAAATTTAGTATCTTTGCTTAGAATTTAGTTTCAAGCAATTTTTC
>SMLS01062065.1:0-10152 GCA_004785975.1 Popillia japonica | reverse complement strand
TATTGGAAGGTGTAATGGAATGGGTTTCAACCTATGTGAAGACGCAAAAAATCTGGGTCAAATCTAAATTTGCTACAATCATATTTTCATTTTTTTTATCAGCACGTTGTGCTTGCGTCATTGCACGAGAAACAGTCTCACACAGGCCTAGATAACCTCTGTTTTTTGCGTTCATTAGCTACTATTATAAGAACTCTAAACAGGCACCGTCCTCAAGGTGACTCAAGGTGAAATGTGTAATAGGAGCCCAGTTGCTTAACTACTACTGTGAAACAATTTTAAAGCGATTGGAACGGTTGGCGTATTTTGCTATACATTATAATCGTACTCGTATTCAATAAATATAAATAGGTGTCGCTCCCAAAATTGAAATTGTACAAAGGTGGTTGAAAACGTTTTTTAATCAGAAAACAACTGCAAAAACAGAGCAAATATACTTCTATGTTTTCTAGCATGTAGACGCAGTTTACCAACTTAGAGGATGTCCTGAGTTTGAAAATAGTTTGGAACTAAATTCAACGTTTTTAAAATTGTTAATCTCATTCAAATGTTCATTTATTGCTTCTGAATATTTCTCCCTCTGTAATTACGGTATGTAAGGAGTTTGTAGATATAAACACTATTATTACCTTTACAATTTTTTAGTTCGTAGTAAACTTGATTATTGCTGTGTGGTTTGGTCACCTACATATGTACTTTGAATATATCAATTTACTAAAATCGTTACAAAAACGATGTTTAAGGTATTTATATTTCATGAAGTCTGATTTATCTTATGAATCCTTGTTACGGAATTCAATTTTTGAAGCCTCTGTGATCATAGAAAGGTATCATTATTATATCTACAAAAATTAATTCATAATATTATAGATGACTTTGAATTTCTGTCCCGCGTAGTGCTTCATGTTCCTTGTGTTAATAATAGAAATCCAATTATTTTTTAAAACAGGAGAGCTGCTACAGATTTATATAAAAAATCGCCATTGCATTGATTGCGTCATTTATATAATTCTTGTAATTACACTTGGACATATTTGGTGACAGCTGCATAGCATTTATGGCTTCTGTCAAATAATGGATTTGTTTGACTTAGTATTACGTTTTCCATACTTATGATTTAATGTTGTTTGGTTCTCGCTGTTTATTTCTTTAGTTCGCATATAATTTTTTATACTTTTAAATTTTTGTATTAATTTTTATAACTCTGTAATTGGATCTTTCTGTTGGTTTAATAAATTGATTATTATTATTATCTCATTTATTCTCTATTTATACAATATGTACATCGATCATACACTGCCAATTAGGCAAGTATATAATACATGTGGTAACACTTCATGTAAGTGTTCTTAAGTATTTACATTTCAATCGATATTACAATACTTTCATATAGCATTTCTTCTGTTGCAGGTTTGTCCCTACTTCAGGTGAGTTGTTCAGCGCCTTTCTGATGATGTTAGTTGATATTATTATCGTGATTATTATTATTATTATGCGATTTTTTATGCTACTAACTTATGTCCTCGCAGCGATATCAGCTACCAAAACGTAATTCGTATATTTTGTGTAACTTGAAATTTGGTTCAATTGTTTTGTTATACTGTCTAGAACACACTTGTATAGGGAAAAAGTTACACGATTACATTCACAGAAAATCTTAGCTTTAACGGTGTCGTAACATCATGAATAGAATACGTCGTTGCTTCATTTCAATTAAAAAAGAACTATTTTAATATCTATGTCGGTTCCATTTAAAATGAACACCTGATTAGCAAAATATTTTTTGTTACCTAATAGCCGTACCATGTGAGTCTTTATTGAAAATCGTTTCGGTGTAAGTTCACTTATTGTTAGGCGTACAAAATAGCATAAAGGTTCTTTGTTTGGCCGCTTTATTGTTTTTCTTTTGTTATACCTTCTGTAAACATAGTATTGTGGCGATAGTACTTACGTAAAGAAAGGTTAAAGTAGAGCAAGCTGCTTCGATTCTAAGAATCTTTCAATAACGTTTTAGAACGGATCGTCTGTATGACATGTTTACTTGTATTTTTATTTTAAAATTAATAAATGATGCTTATATTTTCTCAGGTGCAAACATATATGTATGTACAAGAGTACAAATATATTGATTCAAAGTACAATATCTAACTAATAAAATATACCATGGCATATGAACAGCGGAGTTTTAATTGCATGTTGCCCTATCACTTATTCAGGAAAGGATGTAATTTATATGTATTACGAACTATCAACAAGCGATCGCACTCATGTACGCACGTTTCGTAACAGCTCAAGAAGTTGTAATTAAAATAAAATTCAATTTCGTATCATCAGCATGTCCGTAGGATATCTTTCTTTATACATACATAATAATAGATGGATTACTATAATTAATTCTTGATAGAAGAATGTTACGTGTGGTGGTTGTATATTACTAGAGATTTTAATATGAAATGTATTTCAGAACGATTAAAATCAATTTTACTGCGGATGTGTGTAACCGAAAATATTAATCAAAAGAACTTATTATCTATGGGAGGGATGTTGTAGACGCTCTTCCGAACGTTTAAGCTAAATTTAATAACGTTTTTGTTGCAGTTAATGTATTTTCTCTCACAGCGGAAGGTAGAGTATCCCACAGTTTTAGAGCTAAGATTGGACTAAGACAATGGGATCTACTATCAACCATATTATTTAATTTAGTTCTGCAAGCAGCTTTTAGGGACACTGAGATACCAATCTAAGGAATTATATACCAGCGAAAACAGCAAATAATTCCTTATGCTGATGACGTGGGACCAATAACTAGAAAAGTAACTAGAAAAAATATTAGCATATGGAGACGAAGCACCAATCTCGAGTTAAAATAATTATACAGGCATGGTAACACAGAGCAGTACAGAGTAGACTTAGGGAGTTCCGCGAATAATGGATTGGAAAAGAACGGCACAAAATGTATGCTAATGGAGAAGCGTTGTGAAGAGGACGGAAAAACTGTAGAAACTTTCTATAAACTAAGTCATGGGCCTTAAATCCTAGTTTATATATGTATATATATATATGTATGCATTCATCATCATAAGAACTAAACAGTGTGTATTTAAATATCGCTGAATACTCAAAATTTACAGCTCCAGTGTTGTTGATCAAATTTATTGGTGGTTCAATTGTCTGCGGTAAAATACTATTATTTAAAGAAGCTACATATACTACGCCATTATTTTCTGTTTTACAATGATGTCCTTGATTAAGACACTGATTCTCGGCAAGGTTTTTAAAACTGAGAAAAGTTGTCACAGTCTCAGAATATAATTTTGAATATGCCATAATGTCGACTTGATTATATAGCACTCACTTACGTGTATGTATACCTACTACTAGAAAAATTGACGAAAATATAGAAGGGTTTTACCAGCAGCAAGAAGGTCAACAGTGTCGGGATATGAACCAACAAATTGAAATGTTAAGACTTTATATGGTAACAAGTAATCACAAGTATAACAGAAAAATAATTACAATAAGTGTTGAATATAGTTTCCGTTATTATTTAAGCAAATATTTATTCTGTTTATATTCTGCAACTGTCTGATTTGAAAGTTTAGGAATATTTATTTCGTTACCAACATCTTACGTCCTATTCTCACTGTGCAAAGAAATTCTTTATTATTTGCAAGTAATCACACAAATTGTTGGTTATAGGCAGAGGAATATTTAAAATGTCAGAAGGAAAATGAAATTTTTAAAATTTATCAACTCTACATCTCATCCATTGTTATATGAACATGCATTAATTGTTTTTGCAATCAGTAAATTCATCTAGCAGTAATCTAATTATTCCCTTGCTAATAGATCTAATAATGACATCTTTTCTCTGCGCATCTTTCATATTCACGGCACCTGCCAAATGCTGATACCCAACACAATTCAATTCTGTTCTATGTAACAAAACATGATCAATATGTTCAATATTGTCATATGGCGGCTCCTTAGTTACAGCGGCTAATTGTATTACTTGTCTACTGCTACGATTCTAGCTGTGTAATTTTAGTAGGTCTAAATGTGTTCAATATCTTTTTCATATCACCATATTTTTATTTATAATGCTGCATTACTATTATCTTACTTCCAACAGCGAATTGTAGATCGATTGAAATACAATTCTTTGACAAGGGGAACACAAGGGCTGTCCGACACGAGTTTTAATGAATCTACACTATGTTTCCTTAGTACCGAGATACGAGCTTTTATCCTAAGGCGGTTTAGTTTCTGAGAAAATCAACTTTGTGTAACGCGTTGAACGAACGCGCTAAGTTCATTCCTATATATCGATAATGTTGGTTTCTCAACAAGCAAGGCTTCGTAGCCCGGTGGATAACGACTACGCTTGCCACGTTGGAGGCTCGCGTTCGTTTCCTACCAGTAAATTTTTTAAATCTTATTGTATACGATATTAGCAGTTATATTTCATGCAAATTATTATTCATAAGTGATGTTTTTCGCCGTCGTAATTATATTATTACATAAAGTGGAAGCACGTCTGCATTATGACGTGCATTCGGACTTTATTTATTTGGACTGGAGATAAAAAGTGGACACTAGACAAGAAACGAACTGCAGGTAAGGCAAGGACCGCGGGATAACGCTCGAATACTAGAACTTCAAAATACACGTCATAGTTCAGATTTGCTTCCAATTTATTTAATAATAAAGTTGCCACGGCGAAAAATATTTATGAATAATTTGTACGAAATATAATTGTTAATATTGTGCAAAATAAGATTGAAAAAGAAAATGCACTAGCAAGGATCGGACGCGAATCATCAGCGTGGCAGGCGTAATTGTTATCCACTGGGCGAAAGCTTGCTTGTTTAGAAACTAACATTATCGATATAAAGGAATGAACTGAAGGAATGAGCACGTTCATTCAAAGCGCTATACAACGTTGACTTTCTCAGAAAATAGGGCGCGTTAGGATAAAAGCTCGTAACTGGGTATTGAGGGAAGGTTCCGCTATAACATAGTTGAGATTCATTAAAATCCGTGTTGGACAACCCTGGTGTTCCCCTTGGGAAAAAAATATGACTCCCTCCAGAGAACTGCACTCCGAACCTCTACTCTCTGAACTATTTCAGACGTCAAGCAGTTTCAGTTAGAACAATGAAAATATTCAACAAAATAACTAAAAAGAATGAAGAATTTACGCTTTTAAAAACCTAACCTTGAATTCTATTCCGGAACAGTTCTGAAATAGAAATATGGTGTTCTATTTACCGGTGAACTTTGCACTTGTGCTATTCCAGTATATTGGCTCCTTCACTTTTGCCGTACCTACCTATGAGTCAGGACACGCGTATACAGATTCACTCTCGTTTGTTCTCTGCCATGTTGTTCACCTACAGTTGTATACCCGGATAATTCTTTTTCTAGTTTTGTTTTTTGACTATATGGAAAACTAAAATGAATTAAGACCTATGACTGCATAAATTTACCCAAACAAACTATAGTACTGCACTTTTAAAATTTGAAACAAAACAGCAAAGGAAAGACTGATCCAAATTGAACACATTACGCATAGAATTTGAAATCTCATTTTTACGATCTACGTTACAGCTTTTATAACAAATCTATTCCATAGTATGTATTAATAGCTTAAAACGTGATAAATATGGTTCGTAGTTCTTAAATTATCTAGTAAACCCTGTATGATGTACTAAAAGCACTGTAACAGAATATCTAATATCACCTATAGTTAATCGCAAACCAAAAGTAACTCAAAACCAAATCGTTCACCTAAATACAAGCGGATTAGCTATTAAAACGTCCGGTATTCGATTAACTTCAGCATGCTCAACTGCCAGGAAGAGAAGTTATTCCGGACAGTGATCTCGTTGTCTGCGGATCCCCGGCAACCTTAAAAACAATGTCACCCGGTAACTGACACCTGCTGCTTATATATTCAACTCGTGGAATCGATACATTCCACTAAGGACTCTAATTACGTCAAACTCCGTAGTGTATCCGAAACAATTTAGGGGTAGACAGGGTGTAACTCAGTTATAATTGTGAACTATTTCGAATTCTCCTCGCGTTTTCCGATACCGTTCGAACGTGACTAAAGCTGCGAACGGAAAGGAGGACAGGAATGAACAACCAGGAACGACACTGGTTTATTTACGGATTGCGCGTTCGCTACATGACTTCATATCGACAATACTAATTCCACTCTTGCGGATTCTCACAGTAGGAAGAAAGCTGTAAATCATTGTTCCGGTCATTAAAGGTATTTCGGGAAAGATTTTTGTATGCGAAAAACAATATTTCTGCTATCTGGATGGTAGTGTTTTCATTTTCGCTGCTGCTAAATAGATTCAGCAGAGTTTAGCTACGAATCTCTTTATATACACAGCTATACAATATGGAGTAAAGTTTAACTATGTAAATTATACATCAATCATGAAAGAATACATGAAATAAATCACTAAATTACTTTCACGCACAGAAACCGTAAACACTTTTATAACTTGTCAACGCGCTTTGACAGCAAGGATGTCATTGTCAAGGCGATAATATTCAGTTTTATCAGTGTAATTTGACCTACAATATGTATTCTTGTACAAAGATGGAGGGTAACTTTAATATGCTAGCTATGCGAAAGATAACTCTTTACTGACTTTATGTTATACAAAACTTAAACAACAAAAATGTTGGCCCAGGTCATTGAATTACCCCAATAAATTGCACAATACTGTAGTTTCTCAGCAAAGTGTAAGGAAATTCCCGTACTGGCAAGACACGTTTCGAGTGTTCGATTAAGCATGTATAAGTTTCGACCCGATTAAACAAAAATAGTTCTAGAAAATTTTACCCTAACAGCCCAATTTCTCTTGAGACACACCTGTCAAAGACGTCAAGCAGTGGGCAGTTTTGTCACTGCTAAAAATACTGACAGATAAGATAAATCCGAATTTTTTGGATTTWTTATCACGACCAAACATTGGACTGACCTGCATGAACATCAACTTCTCAAACTAATTACGAGAAGAGACTCACGAGGAACACCTAGTAATGTTGCAGTCCACCGATTGACGAAGGAAAAAAGTGGTTGATACGACCAAACATTGGACTGATCACCTGCATGAACATCAACTTGTCAAACTAATTACGAGAAGAGGCTCACGAGGAACACCTAGTAGTGCTGCAGTCCACCGATTGACGAAGAAAAAAAGTGATACGACTTTCAAAGGCTTTACTTCTATATTTCCGTCTCTCAGGGTGCACCTAACCAAACCAATATGATCAATATGCATTTTCGGAAACAACACCACATAGGGCTCCCAAGACAACTCGGAATTAATTCGATGACGACGAATCGACATCATCTCTAAGAACCAGCACTTCACCGCTCATTTCAAGCTAAGGCGGCAAAACGTTTTGAAATGTACCAGACTGCCGTACATCACCACCTTAACACTGACGTTTTACGTGTTATTTGCAAATAGAGCCATAAAAGATTAACAGCGCTAGAAAAATAGTTGATGTATAATAAAAAAAAGCAACGGTCTCAACATAGAATCTTGGAACTACCAAGCAGACTGTTTCCACATCTCACATCACCCTGTATATCCTCTTTTGAAAGCGCTTCGTATATGTAGCGCAATCAGTTCCATGAATACAAACCGACAAAATGCCACGGAAATTCAATATTTATTGTTTTTCCGCCAGGATTTTGTGGTGAACAAAGACCTGTAACCCATATAGGGGTGCCTCAGTGAGACCGCACATTAGATGTTTATGGAGTTCTGGCCAAAATATAAATTTGATTCAGAATTATAAACAGTGCGGAAACCACTTATGGAATAAAATTGTTTGTGTCCTTATCCTAGAAAATTATAAAAAACGCCGGGACACGTCAACTTGTAAATTCAAGTGTGCTCTTTTTATACATACATTTAAATGTACAGGGTGATTCACACAAATTTAGCATAGTCTATGTTGTTTATTTTTAATAAAACATCCTGTATATTTTTATATTTTTGAAAGCTCCTTAACAACCTGATTTCAAAGAACTACATCATAGAGGGGATATTATTAATAATACAGGGTGAAGCTTAAAATTATTTACATATGTATAATTCCCTTCAATACATTTATTACATAAAATATCTTTGTAATTGAGTTTGATACATTAAAATAAATGCTCAAAATGTTCTCTCCTTTGTTGTTGACAATAACACAGTTTCCCATAAAAATCATTCCTAACTTTGTTTAAAGTTTGAGGTGAAATATTCCGTATTTCTATAGTTATCCTTTCTCTGAGGTCTTCAATGCTAGCTGGCTGGGTGACATATACTTTGTTCTTGAGATGACCCCCACACAAACATCATGGACTATGCTAGATTTGTGTGAATCACCCTGTACATTTAAATGTATGTATAAAAAGCGCACACTTGAATTTACAAGTTGACGTGTTCCGCCGTTTTTTATAATTTTCTAAAATAAGAACCCAAGCAATTTTGTTCCATAAGTGGCTTCCACACTGTATAATCGATTGTGTTCTCTCTCAATTAAAATATTGTTAGATTCCTAGCGCTTCCGGTTGTACCAGAAATCGACATCAACTTTGTTGTTTTAAATCGAACACCCTGTATATTTTTACATATTTGGACTATTCTTAGGCTTCATGAATCCTTACCTTTCGCTATTTAATTTGGGAATTTTGTAGTTCTCGATTTTTTCTAAAAAAAAAAAATTCTACAGCAGCAAAAAATCAGAGAATATCAATTTAGGATTCATAATATGGTTAAACATGTTGGAATATGTTTTAACAACGAGAACGGTTGTCTACATTCTGTGTTTACTACGACAGCAAGCTAATTTTGGAAATTTTGAAGACCAGTAGTTTTGTGAAACAACAAAATATGTTACTACTTAGTCGTCTGGGGCGTCCAATTTTACATCTTTCACACCACTAAACCTGAAATTGATAGTTTCTTTAGTTTAGTTTTGGCTTCATCTGATAGCTTCAATCCGGATATTATTTCATTTGCTTCAAAGTATTAAATGATTTATTGGCTCACTGGTTTACTCACTCAAACTTCATTAGCTGACCGTAAAGGTCTGATAATAGGTAATTAGTACAGGATCCAAATACATTCTCCAACAAATTTATATTCATCTCATAGAGAAATCGACGGATTGGCACGATTTTTTTTGTTTAGTAATCGTGACATGGAACAAACCTCTTAATTTATATGCCAAATTCGACTTGTCTGCACGTAATACGCCTCATCATTTTGTTTAGTCCATCTAAGCGTTAAGTAGGGTTTTATGTCGTAACAATCTGAGCTGCGAGAAAAATAGTGTAATAATTACTTTGACAAGTTAATCTCCTAATGGACGAACATCCCTAAATAAAGGCAACAACATGATTCAAATACACATCCTTTCGCTGATAGCGAGCTGGCCAACACGCAACAAATTTGATGAGGATTGACCGTAGGCATCCCTCCGTAATTTACCACAATTAACGCCCCATCCCCACTACGCTCTTCATCAACGGATGACCGGACCTATCAGGATCGTAATACGTATACGTATGAAAGCCAGGACCGCGCAAGGAGTGTAAACCCAGAAGCACAAGCGGCACAATAGACCTTTGTATGCAAATTGTCCATTGTCTATATGCTATACGATTTGATGAAATTTGTGCGTTCCGCTCTAGTGATATGGAAGTTGGAAAAATATAGTTAACAATACCGGACTAATAGTAGGTTGGTCTCGGGTCAAACTAACGTTCACCACCGTCGCGATATACCATTACGGCGAAAGGGGGTACCCTTTTAAGGCGAATGCGAAACGCATTCTGCGCCGAAAAGGTGTTGCGTTAATAAGAAATAATGGGTTCAATGTGGAATTTTCAGTATCTATTGTACAGCTAGACAATGTTGCTAGGTTTAGTGTACATGCATATGTGTAGAGACCTTGTTTGTATTATACAAGCTATTGTAATGGCAGCGTTATCCGTTTTGGTAAATTTATTGATATGTTAATGCAATACCGTGTTGAGGATACATGATTAGCCGATAATTTCAGTGTTCTCTGTCCTTATAGGAGATTCCGTTGACTGCCACACTAAAGTATTAGTGGTGTATG
>SMLS01062063.1:0-14445 GCA_004785975.1 Popillia japonica | reverse complement strand
GATGCAATAAAACAAAACAGAAACAGTAGCTTAGCCAAAAAAGAAACAAAAGCTGTGTTTGGACATATAGATATCCATCGCCACAACCCATTATTGTATTATCAAATATAGTAGTAACCACCTAAACTACGTTATAACTAAAATGTTGTCCAGGCTCCATCAAGTTTACACCGCCAGCCTCCTCTAAATAGCAGAGCAATATCATGTAAGAAACTTTTACACATTTCCTAAAAATCTATTTTCCAGATATTTTTTCCATTACTTTGTTTTGGCTTTGAAACATGTGTGCAGCTTTCTAATTTTATTAAATGGTATAACTCTTATGAAATATTTTCTTAAGCTTTATGGCCGATTAAAATTTCTTGTACATTGTAACATTAAGGATTTAAAAAACATAAAGGCCCACAATGTCTGCAATAATAGTATAGTTGCAGGAATTGGGCTGTTTGCAGACACAATCAAAATGGATTAAGCTTTAGAGATTCCTTATGTTATTTCTGTTTTTCTGGGTTTATCAATCATTCTTCAAATACTAAATAGGTCTGCATGGAAAACATCTGTCAATGGTATTTTTTATAGCTTGCTCTATGTACGTTGGGATTCTATAAATAGTAAATCGGACTATGAATTTGAATAGTACATAATAAAGATATTTTTAATTGCCATATTAAGATATAAATTGCATGCTTACAAGTTAAATTTGTTACTGGTGTTACTTCTTGGTGATAAATTGCTTCACATTTAATTTGGAAAATATGTTTGATAACAATCTACCAAAACCTCAGTTAAAAAGATTACATGAATATTTACTGTATATATATTTACAATTTTGTATTATTAATTGGGCAGCATAATTTTTTTCTTGCTTAACTGTTTAGACCAAGCTTCGCTCTGAAAGTAAATAAGCATTACCTATAATATCCAGAAATATACCAACTGAACAAAATAGGATGTATTTTGTATTGGATGGCTTCTAAGATTTTTAAAATTTGTAAAACAACCATACTGTTTTCTGCACTTTATCATTTCACGGTATATCGTCAGCAATTAGATGAGCCGTGATACATGTGGTGGTGGTGGTAATGATTTTTTCAGTACAATTGTACAACCTAAATGGCTTGGCTTCTACGGATTGTAACTACTACTCAGATGAAACAAAAGCAGAGTATATGGCATTTTGTAAATGTAAGAATTCTTGCCATGTCTTCTTATAATATTACCTCTATATGTAAAAATTTGCTTGCTCTGTAGAAGAAAAATAGCTAAATTGGAACTTATTATTATTGGAATGCTTATGTTTCGAAAATCAGTATGAAGGCTACCTTCAAGCAAAACATATTAAATCGCTTTATTACTAGTGCTAACCTTTAATTACAGAATTATTGCAGGATAAGGATATTGTCATTATTTCATTTTTTAATTGGTTCTGATAACAATAATTTAGTGTTACAACTTTTTATAATTTGAAAAGTTACATGAAATATTTAATCTTCGAATTTGTTTTTCCATGATGTATGATGTTTCAATGTATTTTCAACATGCCTATACACAAACATACAAGATGTTTCGTATAGTATTACTGCATTTTTATTCCTTATGATTGTAGTGTAAAACAGAGCATCAGTTAGAGAATATTTTAATAAAGTAAGTTATTTTTCTGATTACTTACATTATTTCATTCTGTTACTTGCAGTGTGTACTGTTTTGATTCTGCTATGGCTATCACATCAATAATCGAAAATCCAATAGCAGTCCACATGTGATAAACACGCAAGTATGTACCCCCACGGACTTTAGTTATGTCCGGTATCTAGCGGTACAGCCTGCGCTGCTGTCGCCATGTCCGTTTTATCTTAAAGGGAATAGTGACAGGAGCGCAGGCTGTACCGCTAGATACCGGACATAACTAAAGTCCGTGATGGTACATGACACAAATTCTATATAGAAGGAAGAAATCGAATCTCAGAGTTAACTTATTATTGTTTATTATTTTTTTACGTCTCACTTAATGATGTGTTGATTCGTATGTACATATATAGAGTACATTGTTGCAGCTTCCTAACCTGCTTACCAAAACTATCAGTTTAGACAAATATACATATACAGGCTGTCCATTAAATTCATATAAAGGTTCAGATAGAACTATTCCTGTATGGATGCCTTAGGCAAATTTACAAAAAAAGTAAGTCGTTGAATGCTAGTTTTCTTGCACGAGAGGGTTAAAGTCGATATCTTTAAAGCAAAAGTTTATAGAAACAATAATTGAAATCGTACAAAATGATCCGCATATGCATGCGGACACTTTCTAGAGTTGCTGGTGCCTGCAAAATCACCGCTCATAAAATCTTGTAGGAATATCTTCTTGCTTAAAGCATTGACTATAAACATATAAAGACTTGCAATGCAGTGTATTAAAATCTGTTTATGGGAGAATTTTAGACAATTTTAGAAACTATTTTCGATTCCCCTACCAACTTAATACTTGCAAGCGCGCGCAAGTACCTCTGTCTCACATGCATCTGCGGTGCTCTCACTTTATCTGTTGGAATAAATAAACTACCAAAATTTTCTCTGCGAACTCGGAGCGTAAATTTTTTTTTTTGTTTTTTGCGGTTGCGTCTGATTTAGTTCAGTTTCGGGAATAAAATAAAATTGAAGGATTCAAACATGCAAATACAATAATGTACAGAACTGTGAAAATGAAGTGCAACACTTCTTAGAATTCGCTACAATAGGCATAGGCGGTTGATCTCGTTTATTTGTATGAAATTGCCCCTATTAATCCTTCTACTGCATTCATTTGCATCGATATTATAACACTGAATCGTAAATACATCGAAGTTCTCAGTTTGAGAATTTTTATGGACTATTAATTTAATACATATTCCTTAGTTAGTTTATTGGATGAGTAGGTATGTTAATAACGAGACAATAAATGAAAACAAACTAAATAAATCGTTAAATACAGGGTTATTCACACTATACGGCACGGCATATTGTGGCGAAAATACGTGACTTTCAAAAAGTTTGATGTTTGGGATATATGCAGGTTTATTAGGGGTACTTTTTAAAATTATTTTCATATTATACAGGATGTCCCAAAAGCTCTCAAAGTATCAAAGTTGTGTTTTTGTTAATGGAACCCTATGAATGTTATTGCTTTTTTGGATTCTCCGTTTAAAATAAGTGGATGTTTTAATAAGGTTTATTAAACCTTAAGGTTTTTTCGGTAATTTGAATTTTCTCCAAATCTAACCTTATTTGCAGATTTCAAATACTTAAGAAGTACTTAAGTTATGCAAGTGAAATTTACAATGAAGTGTACCAATAAATCATATTTTATATCCCAATTATAATAAAGTTGCCATGTTATACAGGGTGTCCAAAAATTAAAATTAATCAAGTGCCAACTTCAAGTATCTATAACTTGATTAATTTAAATAGGACGCCATATTTTTTAACTTACCAGGAAATGTGTAGGAAATTATCTATAGAATGGTATTTATACCAAAGCCGTTGTATTTTTACAGAATACGCCAAATAATAGTTTTTTGTACGATTTGGTATTTTTTAAATAAATTATTAACGTATGATGCCTGTGGTATTTAAAAATATCAGATGATTTACAATTATAAGAATAATAATGAACAATATCGTTACAAGTATTCAGACGCTTAGAATGTAATTTATGATACAACAGTCCATTTTCAGGCATTTAGATATTAGTTTTTGAAAACCTCTGCCAACTCTGGGCAAGAAGTTACTTCCTGAATAATAGTCTCTCAAAAACGGTTGGCTTGGGATGATTTCTTACAGGAAACCTATGAGCATAGATTTGAGAAACCAATAAAAAAATTTGTTTATAGAAGAATAAAGATCATATTAATGCGCTCTTCTTTAGTGTAAATCTTCATTGTGAACATCACACCAATATTCAAATAATAACGATATCCCGACTTAACTTCACCAGACTTCTTTTTATGTGGATATGTAAAAAGAATTGTCTATAATACGCCGTCGACACTGCACGATATAGGAATACGCATAAGAAACGCGTTTGAAACGTTAACCCCACAGATGTTACCCAGAATTGGCAGTAGTTTTCAAAAACAAATATGTAAGTGTCTGGACATGGAGTGTTGTAATACTGGAAAAGATATTCTTCATAATTATTCTTATAATTCTAAATCATCAGACATTTTTAAATACCTAAGGCATCTAGATACATTAACAATTTATTTAAAAATCACCAAATCGTACAAAAAACTATTATTTGGCGTATTCTGTATAAGTTAAAAAATATGGCGTCTTATGTAAATTAATCGAGTTATAGACACTTAAAGTTCTTATTTGATTACTTTGAATTTTTGGACACTCTGTATAACATGGCCACTTTATTATAATTGGGATATAAAATATGATCTATTGGTACACTTTATTGCAAATTTCATTTACCTAATTTCTTAAGTAGTTGAAATCTGCAAATCATAATAATAATAATACCAAATTTATTGAGAAATAATTAACACAAAAGTTATCGCAAATTACATCTCAAAAGGTTTAAGATCGGCTACTGTATAAGTAGCTGCTCTTCCTCTTAAACCAAATAAGGATAGATTTGGAGAAAATTCAAATTACCGAAGAAACTTTAAGGTTTGGGCATAATAAACCTGATTAAAACAGCTACTTATTTTGATCGGAGAATCCAAAAATGCAATATCATTCATTGCGTTCCATTAAAAAAAAAAAAACTTTGATACCTTTAGACCTTTTGGGACACCCTGTATCATATGAAAATAATTTAAAAAGTACCTGTAATAGACCTGCATATATCCCAAAAACTTTTTGAAAACCACGTATTTTCGCCACAATATTCCGTGCCGTATAGCGTGAATAACCCGGTATATAAAATATATTCTAAAGACAAAATTATACATTAATAGAAAAAACGATCGACAGAAACAGAATGTATTATTTCGATGACAAAATTGTACGTTTATTTTTAGAATTATGGCCATGTACTTTTTGAATTATATTTTTGTTAATTCTGTTAATCATTATTTTAATAAAAACAGAAATGAGGTAATGTAAATGAGTTTCACAAGTTAAATTTGTAAAACCTCTCATTATTGTTTTACATTGATGTTGTATATTTGCACTTACGCTGTTAGATAATTTAAAATTTTCATAAAATGCCGGAAATTCTTTTATCAAAATATTTATGAAAGTGTTAAACTCATCAGATGGTCGTTTTAAATATTTTATGTGAGCAATATTATTATCGTTAGCGAAAATGAAAGCTTGATTTTCTTTTAAAGGCTCCTCACTTATGGTAATACGGCCAATACGGCGGAATTGCATATTAGAGCAGATAGATCTATTCGCTATGAACGGTCAATCACAACTGACGAGCTGTATGATAAATAAGGCGATGATGAAAGGCGGTTTTTCTCGCCAGCGACATCTAAGTCGTAGGCGGTTTTGTGTTACAACTTTAGACCCGTATGGTTGCAAATCTTATTGTATTATCAATCAACGCTTAAAGTAAGAGTGCAGCATTTATTGGAGGAAACTTACGAGAAGCGCGTTATCTTCTGCCACTGGTTATAAGAACAACACAATTAAAATGTAAGATATGTAAATAACAGTATGTGGACAGACGAAGCGACCTTCACAAAAAACGGGATCTTCAACTTTCACAACCAACATATTTGGGCACTCCTTCGTCCTTTCGCGTTACGTAATCGATTTAATGGGGAGAAGTACTTAAACTTCCTAAATAACGACCTACCACCTTTACAAGATGTTCCTTTGTAAGTTTGTCAGGATATATGGATGCAACAAGATGGGGCTCCAAATCATTATGCTACTGCAGTTAGACAACGATTTAATGAAAATTGTCTAAAAGAAATAGATATATCACGGAAGTAGAGTAGCGTGGCCTGTGGTTATTTGGAAAACATCGTGTACTCAACGCCTATCGAAAATGAAGAAGATTTAATTATTTTAAGCGCAATGAAATGCCTTCGAAGTTGGTGGCAGGACGTTTGAACGCTTGTTGTAAATTTATAAAATAAAATAGGGCTCTGCAAACAAATTGTGCAGATTTTGATTTTTTAAATTACTATCATTCAGTTCTCAAATTACTTAGTTGAGAATATTACTATTATCTTGAGTAACAATAACAAACTGTATTTTTTGGAAATTATGTTACAAGTTGGTATATCGGCCTCCCCGTTAATTTTCTATAAATGCACAGACATCACCAATGTTGCGTAAGAAAAGTAAGCATTATAGAAAGTTTACATCAGCGTTTTTGAGGATACTATTTTTTACAGAAGAGTGCTACCTGAAGCTTTATAGGCATTTAAGAATATGCGTATTGTACTGCAGAATCTTTTACATCAATTTATTTGGCATCACTTCCCGAAACTGTAAAAATTATTAAAAAGACACAGTATGGTGTACTACTAGGCAGACCTACTTCAGAGCAAAAACTTCGCTGTAGAAGCACTTACATACATCGAACAGGTAATTAAAAAGACATCGCTTGGGTCCATTAAAGATGCACTCAAGAGCAAACATATGAATAGATTTGCAACATAGTAAATGGTAAAATAGATTTAAATTCAGAAGCTAAATTCGCATTCAAATTCTTGCCTCATAAATGTGCGAAATAAGCAATTGATGAAAGCCCAAACATCCTACATGATGAAGGAAGACTACTCTTAAACTACGTTTTGAAGAATCAATAAATAATCTCCATTTTTACTATCACCAATCTCTTGCGAAAAACGTGAAATTTAATATGTATGTATTTCTTTTTGATGAAAATGATGTCTCTAAAGCTAATAAAAGTAGTAGGTACAATTAATGCAATTGGACCATCAATTTTGTACAACACCCGAAATATTTCATCTACTGACAAAACTATGGTACTTTTTCGGTGTGCTGAGTCGGAATCTAATATAAAACCAGATATACATATACCATTAATGTAACATTATTTCTATCAATTGTATCCACGCACGAGTTACAAAAGCATATATAAATTTTACATCTGTAGTCACTGTGTCTTGAATTTGAGAGTAGTACTCTGTACTTCCTCATCAAGTATAGTTATTTCCTACTCACTAAATAGAAGTCGCTAACCTACTTCATGTAGTTGTTAACTTTCCTATTAATAATGTTCTACAGGTATAATTTGGACCTGCTTTATTTATAGCAACATGTATCGTTTACATACATTTACACCAGCAAATACTTTTCAATTAACATACGAGCATTGTTAGACTAGTTATAAAGTTTCCCGGTTTCAGTTTTATGCTACTGATATGTATATATAGCCAAACCTAGTATTGAATTTTCTCTAATGTAAAAGTTCAAAACTTATTTCTTATTATTAACCAACTGCATAAGCAGTGCATTTACAAATCATTGATACAGTTGTAGCTAGACATTAGGAACGATATACAATTTAGTTTTATTTGTATTTTCTAATAATGTTTATTGATAGCTCTAACATAAATAAATCAAAAGCTAGATAGATACGATTGAATTACTATATGTCTATTGGTATAAAAACTAAGGCCAATCTACCCTTGCTAGTTTATTGCTACTCAGTTCGAAAAGCTTAGCTTTCACATAAGATCATTTTATTCTTTATCCTAACGACTAAACGACTAAAGCAACTAATAATGATATGAATAAAATTTATTTTTATTAACATTATGCCGGACAAATGTTTTTATTGAAGCAATTGAGATTTGCCTATAACTAAAAAATTATTTCCTGCTTTGGTTGTAATAGGTCATTTCTTCTCTTCATATTTTGCTTGCTAGTTCTTTCAAAGCTTGCTTCTAATTCTCGGAAGCTGTTTTGTCACTGCCTAAATGCAAGCGTCAAACATTAGTTGGCCGAAAAAGGTTTACCTAGTATCTCTACCCATAGTGTTGTCCCAATTTTTCATTTATCGTCATGATGAACAGGTTCCTTGACATAGTCAACTAATTTGAAGTATTTAATTGAATAAAAACAAATATAACTATTGTTCCTAGTCATAACTTGTTATCAATTTTAGTAAGGAAAATTAGTAGCAGCTACAATAACTTAATACAGAGAAAACAAAATGAACATTGTTTCTAATAAGTATTACATGAACGAGATAAGGTGACCCCCCACAAAAATAAAATATATGCGAATTAAAAATCAATACAAAGGTTTTTTCCTAGTTAATTAACAGAAAATTTGTGAAAACATGGTTGTTCATTCTTAAGGCACAGAACTCAGCTCTTATTTATTATTTTGTCAACCATCTTTGTTAACCAAATCCAATGTTTATTTTTTGTATTCATAATTACTTTATACAGAATTTGCAAGAAAAATGTAAAATCCTCTAAGTATGAAGCGCTACAAATCTGCATCTATGTAAGACTCATTAATATGTTTGTGAATATCCTTCAAGCCATATTAACTTATGTTGAAGGATTTACCATATCTAGACGTTATTTACCGCTGAGAATGTAAACATGTCCTGGTTCTCAAAAGTTCAACCTAGTACATATTACGTCTGAACTTGCGTAAACATTGAATGATAACGCTGCTGCTTTATGAATATTTACCGCAGACCTCGATTTCTTGTACAAAATTTTTGTTTACGAGGTATAAATCTCGGCAAGATAACACTTTGAAATAATATAAAATTTAACAGAGCGCAAATGTTAGTTACTAGTTCTTTCAAAGCTTGCTTCTAATTCTCGGAAGCTGTTTTGTCACTGCCTAAATGCAAGCGTGAAAAATTAGTTGGCCGAAAAAGGTTCACCTAGTATCTCTACCCATAGTATTTTTTTCTAACACGGGCAATTCATTTTATGATCGATATTATATGCACTTATTTACAATTACTATTTCTACGCGAGTTTAAAATGATTACCTCAAACATACTGATTTCTTAGCTAAGCACCTATCTATGCCTATAATTTTATGTACCATTCATTTGCATAAAAATATGCAAACTTAAAATAAAATTCTACAATGTAGGTAATAGTAAAGAACACTTTCATTACGGAAATATTCTATCTTGCGATTACGGTACACCTTGCGCGTGTATAATTAGATTTCATCTATCTAAAACATCGGATCGAAGGTGACCATTAAATGTATTTTTATAGAAAGGAAAATGTTTTTCAGGAAAACCATTAAATCAATTAACTTCCTTAGTTACCTCTACTTGTTTTTGTATGTACTGTTGTAAAAGTTTTATGAATTTATTATGATAAACCAAGACCTTGTGGAAGTTTTTTTTATTTTTCGAAAACGTAAAATGATCCAGTAGATATTTTATGCACACCGCAGCAATTAAATTAGCAATTCTGTCTGTATTGGTTTGTTGACACAACCTTCTACAATACTTATTCGTTATTATTAAATGCTTCGCTGCTAAAATCGCCCGAGTATATAATGGGAGATTTCCATAAGGGTTATTTTCATTTATCAATGTCAGCTACCAAAAGCAACTAAATAAAATAAGGAACAACAAGACAAAAATACAGCTTTAAGAAATTGATTTGAACGTAAAAGAATTTTCAAGCAATTGCTTTTTATACTGATACTGTGTGTGCATGGTAATAAGTTTTAAAAATGAACTTAACATAACGACAATAATGGCTATCTTAACAATTTTTGCTAAATTATAAATGCATATTTTCAGACCCCATACGAAGAACTCAAGTGGGCGCCCACTATTGATGACACAGATTGTCCTAAGAAGGTTCCGACAAAAGGTTGCGGACATTCAAATGGGAGAGAAATTGAAGCAGCAAAAAAAAACCAACTTCTTTGAAAACAGTAATATAATGAACACATACAATGTACTTTTTATGTAATAAATGTTTTCTAAATGATTTCTTGTTAGATCTCCATTATGTGAATAATTCGATTATGTGAACAGCAGCCTCGGTTTTAATTAGTTCACATAATCGCGAGTCTACTGCATTTAAAAAAACACATTCACAAAAAAAAACTGAACTAATTGTAAGTGTCATCCAAATTGTGTATAAGAATACTCTTTGTTTGAAAAGATATGTCATAATGTTGGCATTAACACGTTTGTTGCAATTCAGCGTGATAATGTTTGAATCTATAGATATAGGCGATAGAAACAGCAGAAGCTTACTTCAAAATTATCTATTTGTTGGCCAGTGCACAAAATTGTTTGAATTTGTGTTGTCAGCAAGAAATCGATTATAGTATCATCATGATGGTGACATGGTTTTCGATCATGTTAGTTTACTACCATTGTACAAGTAAATGTTCACAACTATTAATTAATTCGGCCAGTTTTTCTGGAATTTACAAAATTGCCTACAAAGATTGTGATTGGAAACTGCCAATTCTAGGAAGTTCTGTCTTGTTTAAAACCATCTGAAGGGCACCCCCTCTCCCCAACTCTAGTTTGTAAATTGTAACTCATTAGGTATTCGGTTAATGATGACGACCCACGCGTTGTCGAAACACGAGTCCCGAATTAATTAAAAGTTATGGTGGTTGAATTAGAAAACACAACCCCACAGTCTTTATTATATTTACGAATGTATGCGATTTCCTTGTGTGTAATAGTGGGCATCATAAAAATGAGGAATAAGAATATAGGAAATTAATATAAACTTGGTGCACCATTGAACCAAAGCATTTGTAGAAAAAACACATTGAAAAATGACGCTTTATTTTTCCTAAAGAATCAGCAGTATTTTAACTAGGAAGATCCGTTTCCATTACTGCTGTGTAATCCTACTATTTCAATGCTTATCGTTCAGTCAACTTATTTTTAAAGTTTGTTGTTACCTACGTAATACTTTATTAAAATATGTATGAAAATATTAGTGTTAATTTACTTACTTACCTATTAAAGATTAAGAAAGTGCACAAAAATCAATTCTAAAAAGCAAACAATAATGAGCTAAACCCGCCATCTTACATGAATTACACATCGACGACATCCTCGACGGCAAATACCAAATCTCTTGAATAACAGATAAAATAAAACCCTATTCTTAAAAGAAAACATTAGTAAATCTTTTGATGGACGGATTTTGATAGGCTTGATAACGCTGTATGGTAATTACTGCTAGCGTGTTTACAAAATTCCTGAGCGGGGTGACGCACATACAAAGGCGCCTCCACCATAAATGTTTGTAGTGTCTTTTGCATCATTTTCAGTACTTATCAATAATAATGTATTTTCGCTACATAACAAGAAGTGGAACTACGAACCTGTTGTGCAGAACATATTGATAGATTTCTTGGCGCTAATACCTCCAAGTACCCCTTTAAGTAACTCCAAAAGAAAGGAAAAGATATTGTGGTGTAATGTTTTTGTTGTAAAACATATCGTCCTATGTTTCGATTCATTTGTCTTAAGTTGCTGTTTTTTTTTATAGAGGGAAAAATCTTCGAGTTGTCATTCGCAGGTTGTGTCGGGTTTTTACCAACTAAAAACCCTCTTTGCACTCTACACCGGAATCCGCTACCGCATTTCTTCAGTGCCGAGTGTGTCTAAGGCTACGGTCTTCTTCTCTCCTCCTCTTCGTTGGTTTTTACTATTTTTCCAAGGTAGTCAAGTATGTAGTGTGAGGCTATGCAATTTCGAAATCAGGTCGTTGCTTACATTTCCAATATCAAATATCCTTCCCGCCTCTTCTTCGTATTCTCATATATTACCTGCCCCTCTGTGACATACGAATAGTGTATGATAAGCGCCATCCACCATTCCGCAGTAGGGGCATTCGTCCGAGTCCACGTTCCGTTGCCCATACAGGTATCGCGTGAAGCATCCATGGCCAACAGTGCCTGTGTAGTAAAGTAATTGGCTTCGTTTTCAGGCCCTTCCAACCAGTTTTTAATATCTGGGACCAGCGGCCATAGGTCTCTTCGTCACATACCAACTGCCATTTCCTAATAGGGTCTTGTCTGGCCTCTTCCTTAGGTGTCCCGGTATAGCGGGTGTATCATTCTTACGTGGCGAGTTCAAACGGAGCGAGCTTTGCGATCACTGCTACCGCCCCGGCGGAGATTGCTCTTTAGGCGTAGCAGACTCTTATGCATACTACTCTATGGAGTGCTGTCAGTTTTGCGCGTAGTTTAGTGTTCTTGGTCGTTTCCCACCATATCGGTGCTGCGTAAAGGATGTGCGAATGAACAACACCAGCCAAGATTCTTCTTTTTGAAGTTCGAGGGCCTCCCACGTTAGGCATTAGGGATGAGAGTGCGGAGACGGTCCTTTCTGTTTTAGCAATACTTTCTTGGATGTGTTGCGAAGGACAATTTGGAGTCAAGCCCGACTCCCGGATATTTTATCGCCGGTTTTGGGATTAGCGTGTGTCCCTGTAGCTTAAAGTGAATCCTCCCAATTTTACGTTTGATGGTCAGAAGGACGGCTTCGCACTTCCCTGGTACTAGCTGAAAGTTCCTGGATTTCAATCAATTGGTGATTCTGAACAAGGCTAAATCTACCAAGCTCATCAAGGTCTGTTCGTTAGTGGCTGTCACTATCAGGTCACCATCGTCCGCGAAACCAACCATTTGGACCGCCTGTGGCATTGGTATTTTGACGACGTATTTGGACGAAAAACCTAAGTCAAGTCACAAATTTTGATATATTGGAATATGTGCAATTGAATGGAAATGGAAACATTTTGCTATATGTCGTGTAAGCATTCTGCCACTTCTTCTTCTTCTTGTCTTATTTAATTTTTAAGAGTTATCGTTACAAATTTTGGTAGCAGTAAAACATAATATGTTACTTGTTTCAGTTGTAGATACACATAACTAGTTTCTCCCGCTAACAGTTTCATGATCATTTATCAGACGAATTATAAATCTCTCCTTACTGATTACATACGACTTGGCACACTTTAAATATAAAAGATAGTCGACGGCGCTAGTCCGAAATTAAACAAAACATATTTAAATATAGACAGTGGGCATTCCGTAATTCACGTGATTGTAATATATATAGACTACAATAATAATAAATGAAATTAAAAACTGAAACTCAAAAAGGAAAAGTAGGAGACAAGGTCTCAATAAATATTCCTACTACTTGTAATATCATATTTTAAAAATATGTGTATAATCTACATATAACAGTTAAAATTTATTGTGGGTGACGTTGTAGTTACTTAATAAACTGTATCGATTAGCGCAATTACAGCTGCATCATAATTTAATATTGGATACTTCTTTGATAATATAAATTATACAAATTATTATTATTTATTATTTGTTTAGTAGAGGCTTTTGTTGGTTACACAACAACCTTAACATAACAATACTTATATAAAACTCTTTTTTTTAAAACTGTTATAACATTTGATCAATATCAAGATTACATACTTCATTAAAATTAACGTTGAATTGCGTGTCAGGGTAAAATGCAATTTCTATCCCAACTACATCAAAGCATACATATCTACATACATACATAAATGAACGCAAAGACTAGAAGTTATTTAACATAATGTTAATGGAAATGGCCCTGCACGTGGAGTTGAGGACAAGATAATTTACATCCTGAATAAATTAAACGTTAACGCGTTCACATGAGTTAAAACGTGTGATTAGCAATTAAGGCTGAACAGCCAGTGCAGATTGTCGTAACATTTTTACCATATACGGCAACACTATTTTTTATTATTAATTACGTTTGTATTAATACAGTTACTGCGTTATCTCTTGTGAAAAAATTGCTGATGCTATGTGGGAGTGCTCCTTAGAATAAACCAACGCAGCCTTCGCACGTGAACTAACCACAGAACTAACACATTGTCCAGTAGAGAATTTTCCACATTTACTCACATATTCATCGAAAATCGAGACTAAAACTAATACGGAACTAGTAAGGAGAGAACAGCCATATTCAGACCATATTATAGATCAATTCGATTTGATGCAAATCTCATCGGATTCTGAGACAGCCAGATCAATTGTGAAATTGTTTTCTGTTTGTTTCTGTATCAAATAATCTTCTTATATTACTGATATAGTAAGCAAAATAATCCTAGGTGTCCATAATAAAGTTCACGTTTTGTGCAAATAAATGAATAAACACAAGAAAAAGTTTAATGTTTAATAGGGTAAGTCCAGGAGAGTTGGACCAGTTTTTTGTTAAGTTGAAGTGAAGTAAAAAACATATATTGTCCATCTACATAGTCATTATACTATAGATGTTTACAACTTAAAGTAAACAAAAACGTCTAAATTAAACAAAAAATATTAATATTGAAAACGTGTCACTGGTCCATCTCTCCTAGGGGTTAAGGAGAGATGGACCATAAACTATAAGTGTTTAAATAGTAGTGTATAAATGTTTAACTTAAATTAAAATTTATACTAGTATTTAAGTAAATGCAAATAGGTTTTGTATTTTCTGGAATGTTTGCCACATAA
>SMLS01062057.1:0-14847 GCA_004785975.1 Popillia japonica | reverse complement strand
TTTCTCTATACATGCAATATACTTGTTGCCTAATAATATCAATTTCACACTCTTTAATTTTTCTCGGTGCTCCTTTGTCACTTCTTTGCTTTCGAGGCTCTGCGTTATTTTTAATTGTCTTGTATATTGTTCCAATAGGCACTTTGGTTAATTGCGACGTTCGTTGAATGTTCTTGGTTTGTCCTTCGTTATTTTCTTCCATCAGAGTATTATAGATATTGAGAAGTATCTGCTTTGCATCTTGTGATAAATATTTTCTCTTCCGTGCTCCACTTTCATCATCACTATGCACATCACGATCACTAACACACTCAGCAAAAGGTCGCCACATGTTCGTGAAAATTCAAATAAGTATACAGCAATAAATGTTAACAACAAATGATAAGTAAACTAAATATTACATGTATATATACCTACCCCCAAGTACCATTAACAATAATTACAATTAGATGACAGAATATTAGTTGAAGTATTATTGCCAATATATCATTTGCGTAAAAGATAATCAGATAAAAATAAATGAGGCCGTAATTCATACTTAATACGGCCCGGCGATTCATATAGTGTAATTAAGCAGGTAAACAGTACTCTTCTCAAGAGTATTACTACCTGAGGGGCAATAAAAGCATTAAGGATTTAAAAGTTAGTTTCTTGCAATTTGAAAAGCACTATACAAATCCATACAATTTTAAGTATACCATGATACACTTTCTAATATTTCTTGGAAATCAGGCCGGTACCTGAATGCAGAAATTAGGGATTATAGGAGTGCCGCGAGGAATTGTACTAATGGGGTAGAAATACTGCGACACTTAATTGAACGCATTTCACTTATTTTGGTGTAAGCGATAAGATAAGGTTAAGAAAAAATTGTGCTTGGTTAGTTCATTTAGTGACATGGGAGGTATAAAAATGCTCACCGAAGTGGAAAGAGGATAAATTAACGTTTTGAAAAACGAAAACCTTTCAATACCAGAAAGTGAGACGGAGTGATCGTCTCATCCGCAATTATCTTCAAGACAAGGAAAATTCTGGCAAAAAACGGAGAGGGCGAATTGCTACAGTGATTGCCGAACGAGAAAAATGGAACATCCTAAGAATTGCATCGAATTCTGCAGCTACGGCAAGGCAAGGATGCTACAGGAACATCTACATTCATAAGAACAGTTCAAAGAATCTCCACAAATGCGACGCTCGCGATTAAAGAGAAAACGTGCTTTAACAGCCCGACATCGAGAACGAAGAATGAATTTGGCCAAGTAGCACATTGCGTGGTAGGAAACCTGGAAGAATGATATCAAGTAGGTCGCAAGGTGGTGGAGGAGCAATGGTATGGGGTGCAATTTCTAATGCCAAAATTAATGCAAAAATATCTGCAACACATGGAAAATGAAAAAGAAGTAATGCAAAATAAATTGGGCACAGAGGATTTCATTTTCCAGCAGGATAACGCGCCTGCACAGTGCTCGAACATGGTTCCAGGACAACTTACATTGATGGTAGATAGTTTCTGAACAAAGGACAATTAAAACAAGCAATTCGAGAAGCTTCGACCGAATTGCCCTTAGAACACATCCAAAATTTATACAATTCTTTACCCAATAGAATGATTGAAGTTGTAAATAAGGTATATGGTGGTCATACTCATTATTAAATAATTTTTTTCCAGCAACCTTGTTGTTTTATTTGGCTGCGTTTAATCAAGTGTCGTATCAGGTTTCCAAGTAAAACTTATTAGTTAATGTAAATTTTAAAATATTTTGCTCTTACTTGTAAAACTAGCTTAAAATAGCAAAATAAAAAGGCACAAAAAACAAAAGTTAAACGAGTATTATTTTAACAAAGTTATAGGTATTGCGTTCAATCAAGTGTCGCGGAGGGTACTATACTAAATTCAGAAGTTTTACTATTTTCTACATATTGTTACGAATAACGTCATCTAGCGGCCGAACAGTTTAAATGCATTTGCAATACTGTAGTTTATCTGGATAGTTCGCGCGTATTCTGGAGACATTCTAGAGAGAGCGTTCTGCAACGATCTAGTTTAGTGTAGTCAATTCTAGGAGTTATATTTTAAGTATAAGTCACGTATTGCACCTACAGCAGTAAGATCATCGTAAGATCAGCATTAGGTCATTATTCTAAGATTTTACTAAGAATATAGGTTTTGCTTAGTTAAAGTATTTTTATAATATAAAAACCGTGTAATTAGAAATTAAAATCAGTTGTAATTACGGAACGTTGTAATACACTCCAAATTGTAGTGCTGTTCGCAAATAAAATTTTTTTTTTCAAAAACTTAACTTATATAAGGGTGATAATCTCGTATGGGAGACAGTCCTGAACTAGCGCGTAATTAGAACGGACTCTGTGAAAATAAATACGAAACGTGTATATAAATTTGTGTCAGCTGAAATAAATAGTTTTAGTTACGAAAAAGTGGATGCGTACGCGAAACAACCTCTTACTGACCCTCAAGATGATCCTATATCTATCTTCTGATATTGTACGTTTTTTGAAGTACGACTCTCGTCTCAAATGGATATTTGAATGGGAATCGTTTTCTAAAAAATCAAACACTCCAGAAGAGAGAAACTTGAAAAATTTTTATGGCCTGCTGAGATATTTGGGAGAAACGGGAATTTTAAAAAAATAGAAGAGAATCAATTTTCCTCTAAACTACAAAAAAAAATATGGCACGTGATACATCGTTGAATTGGTAATAAAAAATGGAATCAGATACCGGGTGTACTTTTTTTCGGGCCATATAAAAAAATAAAGTTGATGATGGTTTCTCGAAAACAAAACGTCAGATATAGAATCTAAAAATACCGTCATGTAGTACCTTAAAAGTGCCAATGAGAAAGTGTTATTCGTTTTTTGCAATCTCTTCAAATAAAGTCAGAAAGAAATAAAATCCATATTGTCAAATTCCCGTTTCTCCCAAATATCTCAGCAGGCCATGAAAATTTTTCAAGTTTCTACACGGCATGTAAATAAGCTTCAAAGAACGCAACTTTTTTCTAATTTAACCTAAGCTGTACCTCCTATAGGTACTGAGATTCCCATGCTTAGGGTCCTTATCTTGGACACACTGTATATTTGAGTACTCAGTCCCTAGATATTATAGTACAATCATTTCCCGTTTATAATTTGGGCACAACTGCTGTTCACAACACCTCCATCGCTTAGGCATACTAAATAACCCTTTCTGCAAATGTAACAATAAATCTATTGCCGATATCGACCATATCCTTTTTGAATGTTCCGATCTTTCTTTCTCCCGAGCGAGCTTTTTGCGAGAAATTTCTAAACATGTCATGTTTCCAACTAATACCAATAACTTGCTGGCTCTAAACAATAAGATGATATATGACAGTTTGATTGGATTCTTGGCCAAGAATAAAATCCGTCTTTAGTTTAGCTTTGTTTTTCGTGCATTTTCGCTGTTTAGGTTAGCTTTGTCCCCTTGGTTCAACCCTTTGTTGAAGATATCCTTCATTCCGCGGTCTTCTTTTCTGTTTGTAAAGTCACGATAGACCCCGTGACGTGAACTGTCTACCCTTCTTCCTTTCCTGTTTTGCTGTCTTATTAACATTAGGTTCTCTTTCTACTCGAACTGTAGGATAGGTCTTTTTTTTAAGTCTCTATTAATATAAAGACGTGGCTCAATTGCCTCTGTAGCCAAAGCCAACAAGATATCAATCAATCAATCAAGTAGTTTTATTTAGTGTTCTTCGTTGCTAAGTAATTGTTGAGTGTTAAATTAGTTTAAATAAATACTTCTGTCAGAATATCATCGCCTGAAGATTATTTAAAAACCCTAAAACGTAACAATATAATGGTAATAACTTTTTTGTAACGATAGCTACTTTAATTTTTGTTATATAATAACGTTTTTAGTATGCATGCATCATAAACCAATCAAAACACACCCATAAGCGTGCATAATCGAGCGTTTATCGCACGGCGTGCGTATAAAGGTTGCTTGGTAACAGCCAATCCCAAGCGTTTAATAGTCCAGTGAAATGTCAGGAATTGTCAAATGACATATAGGTACATGTCACTCGATAATATGTATTGGAATTATTGATTATTGATTTGAATTATTATTTGGACTTTGCAGGTATTACCTAAACTTAATTCAGCTTCAGCAGCTAGTTTTTGAATTTCTGTCGACATTATTAATACAACAATGATGTTTAATAATTAAGTGAAATGTAAAATGACATAATATAGAGACGCATATCACTCGCTTCGCGGCGTGGCTTTAAACTCGTTACTCGTGCTTTAAAAGCTCGATTATGCACTAGTGTCATAATATACTATTTTAGTCACTCGTAACGTTAAAGCCACTCCGCTTCGCGTCGTGGCTTTAAACTCGCTACTCGTGCTTTAAAAGCCTGATTATGCACTAGTGTCATAATATACTAATTTTAATAGTTCAGTTTACTGAAGTTGTTGAGAATCACAGTCTGCTAAAAATTATGTTATTTTAGAAATTTGATATGAAATTAAACAACTAAATCATAAAAAAAAATTGTACTGAAAATATAGTAATATACTTGACTGTAAAAGTTGTTTGTTATAGATATTTATCAGAATTGCACAGTGCTAAAAAGGACTCTTTTATAACACTAAAATATTTCCAATGCATTTATATTAGGAAAGTAAGTAACAGTAACAGCATAGTAAGTCACTGCATTTCACAAAATTTGTGTTATCCTTGAAAGCATACTACAGACTCTTAAATATTCAGGCTGTAAGTTATTTAAGAAAACATATTAAGGTTATATCATCAATTCAACGGTTTCTACTTGTTCCTTCATTAATTTATTTATACCATTTAGTTTATTGACATATTCGTATAGTTACTACTACTAACGGTAGTTGCCAAATCACTTTAAAACTATTTAAAGACCTGTTGAAAAACGTGTTAATTACTGGTAACTGTATTTTAGCAAAGTAAATATTATTACTGATAAAATCTCAATACAGAAGTTACTCGGGTGTTTAGATAGCTTCAGGAAAATAAAATTCGAGACACGTTTATAATGAAAAAGCTTATTACAATATGTGTATGCTTACAGGAGTAAACAATAAATTTGGCCACCTTAAAATTATTCAAACACGGCTGAATACACTCACTTACACAAATTCCTAGTCTTTGCATATTCTTGGAATTTTTTTTGTTTGAATTAACTTTTGGCGTATTCAGAGATATGCAATTTCGCAGTGTTCCCATTGAAGGACATCGATTTTGTTTTTTATATACATATTTTCGTTCTACGTAATAGCGTATTTAAATGTTATATGCATACAACAACACATAAAAAAATTAACTGATTGTGAGTATATTGCCAAGCTAATTTGCATTTCACAATTAAAAAAGTGAATTCCGAGTACAGTGAAAATACATGCTGTTTTACATGTAGCATAGCAATAAGGACAAATATCTGTTGTACTTGCAAATATTTGTTGAATTTGCAAGTACACAAATTATTAATAAGGTACATGAGTAGTAGGAGGCTACTACTATTTCATTACCAATTGTGTTACTCATACCTGAATATTGTGTGAAACAGTGATATACTACAAGTAAAATATTGAAATTTTCTTTTGCCAAAACTCATACATACTTGATTAGTTAGTTATTAGAATTAAGTTAACATTTTGACTTCTGACTACAAAAGTGGACTACTTTAGAAATATTTCTTGTGCACATAAATTAGTAATCAAAGTCATAATCTGGTAGAGGCTTTTAGATGTGTATTAATTCTTACATAAATTCCCATAAAGCTTGTATTCAGAAAGGTAAGGCCAATCAAATTCCAACTCAAACAGGTTGTCACATTAAAAAAATTACGGTTATTTCAGCCTATTATTATCAGACGCTCCGTATAGTTAAATATATCTATTTAATGTTTCAACTAAAACATTTTATTCTATCTCTGGTCGCCTTCTATATTTCTGTACGCTAGTTAGATCTATGTACATAAATTTTGCCTCATTGCTATACAAGGTATTCCACGTATCCATGTGATTCGTTAAAAGTTTATAATATTATACCATTTGCTGATATTTGATACTTTGGCACCGCTATCTTTTCGATTTTGATTATTACAATTAAGGAGGGCGTAGGTAACCGCCATCTTAAACTTTTAAAGTGATTTTTCACTGAAATCCAGTCACTAAATGTTATCAAAAATATGTGCCTTTTAAAGCTAAGCTTTACTCAAATGATTTTTGTTTAACACTTTTTGACGTATGTATATATTAAAATAAAGTGGTGAAAGGTAACTCGATGTTTTTTTTAAATAAACAGATTTCAACGAACTTGGTCCCGTTGGAAATAGTATTTATTGTTCCATCAAAAGCATCTTATCTATAATATATCTAATTCTTAGTGGTGTCACACAGGTATTTATTGTTGTCGATTTGACTTTTTTCAAAATTCAATGATAAAATTTCATAAATTTTAAATAATGGAAATATTTTTAGTAACCAATGCATTGCTGGAGTCGGTCATGCGGACATTACAGCACCTTCAATTTCTGCTTTTAACAGACTACGATTGCACTTTGCGCCAGGTCCAACATCAAAGCCATTGGAGACCCCATATGTGGTGTGGCATTCTGGGCAAAACTATTGTCCCTGTTTGTTTGATCAACCATTAAATGATGCCGTATTTCTTGATTTTCTGGTAAACAAATTGACTATTTTATTAAAAGATGTGCCCTTGCAATTAAAGTAAATAGGCATGGAAAATTTATAACATTTAATTGTGTTTTCGTTAATTGCACTGATCATAGGATTATAATTGATTTATTTCATTCTATAACATTACAACATTTTCGTCCGTACCTTGTGAAGATGAGGGCTCCATTCTCATTTAATTCGAAAGTTGAAAATTTACCACAATAAACAGTACTTTGTCGAAGTTATAACTACATACTAGCTGTCTACAATAGATCACAGATAACTAACCCTATCCTGAATTTTACCCCACTTTTAAAAGAAATATTTGCAAAATCTGTTATTGTTTACTTTTACTTTACTGATATTTACTTTCACATATTATGTAGCTATTTAAATAAAATTACCAACAGTCTGTGTCAAGGTTTATTTGTAGATATTATAGCATTATCATTGTAATATATAATTCGAAAAAAATGCAATACAAAATTGCTCCAAAATTCGAAGGCGGCTATAACGATTACAAGCCAAGCGCTTTACCACTATGCTACTACGGCGATTTAACAGAGAGCCGCACGTTTTAGTATTTATAGAAACAGTTGTACTTACGCGACTTATTTTGGGCTCTAAAAAATTAACGTCTGGTCGTCTATGGCTAATATTTTACAAAAGTACTCCAAGGGGTCCCTACTATCAACTGACAAAACCAGGACCAAATCTGAGCTCAACATTTGGCGGGTTCTTCTTGTAAGTATCAAAAGTAAGTATGTACATAGTAGAGCATCATTTACATGCATAACACTATGCAAATGTTTTTTAAATAATTTTGACCAAGAGTTGAAAATTTTACATAGTTAAGGGTTAACTTTGCTGTATAAATTAAGTTTTTAATTTACATAATAGTGCCAATTTAAAATAAATATTTACAGCTGTTATTCCAATTAAACTACAGTATAATGAAAAGCAAAAAATATGACGTAATTTAATACCACAAATTTAATTAAGCAAAAAATATCGCACGTAGTTGATGAATTTTTTTAAAGGTTAAGAAAGATCAAATTAATAATACAATACATGTTTTGCTTCAGCTATCCATCTGGAACATATTATATAATTGGGACGAGAATGAACACTGAACAAATAAGTTAAATTTTTAGAGAATTTTCCATTACCAAGTCACAAGAACAAACTAATTATATTATTTTGATTTTACTTTATAATAACTTCCACGTGTATTAAATCCCACGTATGTGTCCTTCTAAATTACAGAGAAATCCTGCATCTATGTGAAGATGTCAATACACTGTCTTCAAAAACTCAACACTATTATAACTTCTGTTGATTTTGAGATCTTATCAAGCAGTAATAATATAGTGTACTTCCATAGGTTATTAACTTATTGAACCAATTTTATCTACAAAATTATTGTATTTTAAATTCTCGGTCCTTTTTCTACTTTCAAATTCTAAAAAGCAAGTATACTCTATCCAGGAAAAACCAACTCTCTCTCTCTGGATCAGGCTATGAACAGAATCCACTTGAATTAAATTTTTGCAAAATGTAACATCTGCAACATACATAATACATATGTACATCATATGTAGGTACCTACATAAATTGCCTCTTCCTCTTTCTTACCGTCAGTGAAATTTTTATGATCTACACATATCATAATATCACATAAGATTATATTCTCTGCGAAAACCATTTTTCCGTACAGATTTACTTTTTTTAATGATATATTCAACTCACTGTGATTTACTAGACAAGAACATGATAAATGCGTTTCCCTTTATCACCATTTACAAAACAAAGTCTTCCGTTTGATCTTCTTTGTTTTTTTGTATTTTTGCACTTTTAACAGTAAAGCTGCAATGCTAACTTACATATACATACATACATATCGAGGGCTTCAAGTCAGAAGGGCGTATCAACAAATACTCTTCAATTTTACAAGAAAAGCCTCTCTGACTAGATTCTTAATACAACTTTGGCTTATACGCCTAGTTAATTTTTGTAAATGCGCGCAAACTGGTCACCCAAATCATACGCCGCTCTGTGCTGCGTGAGGATGATAAAATCCAGTTTATACGCCCAGTTGCTCAAATTTGCACAAAATGGTTGATACGCCCCTCTGACTTGAAGCCCTCGATATGTAGTCTGCGTTCGCTACATCAGAATGTCTTAGTTTTCCACTGTGACACCTTCATTGTCATTCTTTCATTCGTTTCCTTTCTCCTGTTTTCTTGTAATGTATACAGGTTTTTTTCACAAATAATAATCACAGGTTTGGTATGTGAAAATATACAGGATTTTCCACGGAACTAGCTAGTTAGAAGTTTTCGGAGTTAACGAAACACTTCAGTTTTGAGAATATTGGGTTCGCAATCATTTGGTATTTACTTTCTTTCTAAAATACTTTCAAGTTACTTCAAGAGCACTTCCGGTTAACCGGAAGTCGTCACAAACTTTGTTATTTTAAACGCAACACCCTATATATTTACGTTTTTGAATTCAGCATCAAATTCTATGACGATTACCTACAACTAGGGTTTCCTATACCTCTCTTCACCTGTTTCTAAGATATTACGATTTCTATAAGAATTTTGATATTTACACCGTTATATTTACCTGATTAATTGTCACTTAGATGATTTTAAAACTTATGATTTTAAAATACCCAAACCTTCAGAAGCAGCATAAATTTAAAATATCATGATTTCAATAAACTCCAATGTTTCATTATTTTGTTTATAAATTACACAATGTACCTATACTTATCTCACACAAAAGACGTAACGGTCAACGACTACAACAATAATGGTTCCTGAAAAGAATAATTTATTGTAATGTCAACAGTGGCGGTTGGTACATAAGCGCTGCAGAGCTCCCAAAAAATCTATTTAACTTCCTTTCCTTTTATCAAATATAAAATTTATAATATATTTTGAAAGGCATTCGCATTGTCGTACTAATAAAAAAACTGCGAACACAAGCCACAGCTAGAAATACCAAACCAATTGCGGGTTGCAGGAGGTTCATCTTATGGCATGGCGTTGCTGTGAACAGAATAAACGCGCTGAACGCGCATCAGACGCTACAAGTTGACCAACATTTTTACGGCTAGTGCGCGCGTTGTTCGCGTTCATTCTGTTTCTCACTCACACAGTCCACCAGTGGAATAACGAACCTATTTTGCGCGATCGTTGATATTTTAAGATAGCTGGGCGATACGAACGTGCTCTGCGAGCCCCTTCAAACACCCGCGCTGCACACTTCTCCCCCTTGACGGTCTAAAACGAAGCCGTGCTTTCAACAGGATAGTTCGCTGCATTTACTGCAGCGCAGCGTGGCATATACATACGTAAAAGATAATTATGCGTAAACTGACGCATGCTTTTTGGAGAGCTAAATTATGGCATTCTGATGACTTATTTAGAATAAGTTAATGTTGATTACTTTTGTTTAAATATAGGTAAATGAAATAAAAACACCAAAATTAATAATAAAGATAAATAAAGAGGAACCACATTACATACTTTGAAAACGTATGCGTAAATTTTACGCAGATTATCTAGTGTTTTAATGTAATTAGAGTGCATATGTTTCTGTTTCTGGGTATTGTTGACAATTATTAAATAAACTGTGAACTATGGAAGTGCTCATCAATTTAATTAATGTAAAGAGATTTTTTTAAATATTTATATGAAGAAAAGATTAATTAAAAGAAAAAGGTTATATCACTATTGAAAAAACTTGTGTAAGTAGAGGAAAAAGTTATACAGTAAATTTAGTAGGGATATTTATTCAAAAACGAATGGATTTGTGGATGTAACCAAAAACATGCTTTATGTTGTTTTCCCTGTTTACTTTTTGGTGGTGATAAAGCTTGGACGGAAATAAGAGTCATGGACCTAGAGCATTTGAGTTTGAAAATAAAAAGACATGAAAATTCTAAATGCCAGCTTTATAATTGTGTTGGAATTTGGGTTACTTAGGGTCAACTAATATTATGGTTCAATTAGATTCGGCTTATTGGTTAAATATACAGAAACATAATGAAAACGTGTCGAAAAATCGATATATTTTATCAAAAATTATTAATTGTGTAAAATTTTGTGGAGCTTTTGAATTGGCTCTTCGGGGACATAATGAGAGCGATACTTCCGAGAATCCGGGAATATTTCGTAGGGTTATTCATTTTTCGGCTGGATTAGATGCAACTCAAGTGAGCACCTGAAAAATTGCAGAACACCTTAAAATTTTTCCCACGAGCCGCCACTGAATGTCAAAGTCATAGCTTGCAAGATAAAATAGTATTCCGTCGTTTGGAAGCATTAATAAATAAAATGGGGATAGGAAGCAAACTATTGGAGATGATATACGTAGTTTTACAGCAAATCAATGTAGAATTGAATTCTGTGCCCAATAGTGTCAAAATATACAGAGTGTTTTATTTCAATAAATTTGTTTTACATCTTAAAAAAATTGTTTGATATATCATAATTTTTTGAGCAGCCTGTATGATATAGAGAAAAAATGTTACTATGTTTTGGTGAGGCAATTTTATTATTTGGCAGTTTTAAAATATCAGGTGTTTGGCACTTACAGTAAGTGACAATTAATCAAATAAGTATAACGGTGTAAATGTCAAAATTCTTATAGAAATCGTAATATTTTAGTAACAGTTGAAGATAGGTATAGAAAACCCCAGTTGTGATCGTCATAGAATTGATGCTGAATTCAAAAACCTAATAATATACCGGTCGTTTTGAGTCATAAGATATTTAAAGCGGTGAGGAGGTGAAGGGAGCTACGTCCCTGCCTATACACCGTTCATAGACTCATACGCGTCCCCACTTCTTAGCGAATTTTCATACCTCTTACCTCTTCCCGGCTTTATTTATCCTATTTCTCAAAACGACCGGTATAGGCTGTTCCATGCAAAATAACAATGTTCGTGACGACTTCCCGTTTACCGGATGTGCGTGTGATTATTGCAAACCCAAAATTTTCAAAACAGAAGTGTTTCGTTAAGTCCGAAAACTTCTAACTAGCCAGTTCAGTGAGAAACCCTGTATACTAAAGAGCAAATAATAAGATGAAAATGGTAATACAATACTAGCTTAAAAAAGCATGTTGAAAGTTATACCGAATTGTATGTAGGTTTACAGAACATGCCGATGTTCTAGCAGATTGTCTACTTTAAGCCTTATGTCAGAATCACTTATTACACCCTATTTAGAACAGATAAAAATTTGTGAGACAGGGGTAAAATTGGCAACTCAGTTTTTACCGTCCGTCGGATCGATTTTACGGACACAGTATTTGATAATGATAATAATCAAATATTTTTCTCAAGTACTAATAGTAACCGGTTTAAACTTAGTTTTAAGTTAATCCGAATGGTATTTTAAATAACACCTCATCTGATACCCACGTTCAAAAGTCATGTGAATTAGTATTGATTGCACGATATGGTAATAATTAAATTATATTATTATACTAATATTTTCTACTATTACAATGCAATTTGATAATTTTCATACAATAAATAGCATCTGATCTTATGAGATATGTAGGTTTAGCTTTTTCGTTTTCACAGTTACACGCAAAGAAATAAAATCGTATAGAGTCCATATAACAAAGTATTGAAACTATCTGGCTATTCTTTGAGTGTACCTTTTTAGTCAAACTTAAAGATATCAGTTAAATTAGTTTAAACGTAATAGTTTTCATAAATCTAACTATTAGATTCTACATTTAATTTCATAATACAACTTGAATTAAACACATGTATGTACATATTCTATCTATTCTAATCGTCATTAAAATTTTTATTATGAAATGTAGTTTTGAAACAATTTAGCACATTAACTATTGGGTTATTCAATTCACAGATAAATCCATATTTAAGACGTCTAATGTTCTACAGATCAACTTTCTCCCTGAGCAAACGTAACACAAAATATTCAACTTCTTGCGATGTTGAATGTATTACGTAACCGTTGACCGCAATTCTCTGTAATCGAATACAGCAATGTATGCAGCGCTTAGAGCACTACCTGTCGTCTATTGGAGATCTCGAGCGGTTAAGCACGTTTCTTCGATTTGAACTTTTGCGCGTCAGTGGTCTTTTAGCATAAAATTCTCATCAAATTATTCCTGCTAAGACTAACGTGGAAACTTGAATTTTTTGTTTTGTTTTTGTTAGGCGCCTACGGAATCACAGCCCCTGCGCCTCTGATAAATGCAATCATGGTGCAATAGATAAACGGATTAATAAATAGGAAACTTGAATTATTCATAGACCTCACGAGTTTACTTCTAATATGGAAAGATATAATCGTATGTACTTGGAAAACATTAATAAAGTAAAACAATGTCACAATCTGTTAATGTTACAATTTATGTTGCTAATTCCATAATTTCTAGAAATTAGTAATATTTTTTAAGGAATTGAAAATTGTACCGAACATGTTATATAAAACTTCATCTTATTATAACTATCTTGTAAGCTGTTAGTTATACGTGATAATTTTACATTTCTTACCGCAGAATAAGTTACTGATCTTTTTTTATTCAGCATTACATAACATTGGAACAAGAAAAGTAGTAAAACTAATAAATAATAAAAAACTAGCAAAATAGTATGTAAAATCGATGTTAATAGAGCTGACAAATTTGAAATGAAGTACGGTTTCTTATGGTATGCTTGATTGATAATATATTTATGTAATTGGTGTGCTGCTGCCCTGTTTCGTTTCTATAGTTCTTTAACGATTATTACTAGTGGAAATGGTTTGGAAAGCCGCAGCTTAGTAGACATATGGCGAACACAGCAAGTTGGTGTCGCTCAAGTGTTTGGAACTAGCCAATGTGTAATTTCCCAACTATGGGTTCGTTCTTCCAGAAACAACGCCAAACTATGATTGGCACCTCTAACAGTTCACCCATTGAAATCAGACTGTACACGAAACCAAAGTTTGAGGTCAGTTTGCTGTTGCTACTGGACACACTACTCCACACGAACAATAAAAATGATATTTATGACACTACTCTCTATACCCGAAAGTCAGTGGCGTGCATTTCACTTATCGCAGTGCATAAAAAAGTTTTGTTTAGTGACGAGTCAAGATTCACAAACAATGAAATACTGAAGCTCTTTGTTCTTCTATATACATATACAGTATGTTTACGGCCACCCCAGTCACCTATAAATGAGATAAACAGGGCTCAAGGGATCTACAGGCTTATGCATTGTGTATCTGTCTCTTTCTTAGTGCGTAGCCTATCACATATCAGTACTGTATTGAGGAAATATTGTTGCAGGCATCTGCGTCGATCACTGATTTCGGTGTGCTTTTCGGTCCGTCCTTTATTCTCGGAGCACATGGTCTATGTGGTCTTGAAGTGCTATAGGATCTATGGCTTTACTTATAGCAATTGTAGGGATTTTCATCATTTAACGGCTCTCGCCGCGTTGTTTTTCGCGATGGTTAGATCCTGATTGGAGTATGCAGCTCTAATTTGGTATCCTATTTATGGGACACACCTTAATTCTATAGTCTGTGCCAAGCAAATTCTTGAAATTTGTGCATTTGCAACTTAAGGAACAACATGCCAGGAATACATTTGAAAGACACATTGAATTCTTGTACCTCGTTCACATGCAGAATCTGAAATTGTTCATACAGAAAAGTGGGAAAATATTCCTGCAAGAATTATTTAATAATTTGCTTTTCTTTAGTACTAACGATCTAAAGCGCATGTCGTTATTGTACAGAAACTACCTTATTGATGCAGAAAATAAAGGACCATTAAAAGTAATGACCTGGTCTTCTGAAAGTCCGATTGCAATTGAGTTTCTGCAATATGAACAATATAGAACACATTTGTCAAGATACACTGGCAAAATTAAGAGACAGAATGCCACGAATTGTGCGAGCAGTTATTGATTTATATTTTGTAATGTTTGATATTATTTTTTCTCCTATGTACAGATGTGCTATTGCATCCAACATACGATGGGAGAAGTGCTTTGGAAATAATTGTTTAGATGTGGTTTAGTTGTAGTTTAGTTAGAATAATGTCAGAATTGTATTGGCAAAGTTTGTCTAGTGGATCTCGTACGTTTGCAGCATAATCTGC
>SMLS01062050.1:0-21508 GCA_004785975.1 Popillia japonica | reverse complement strand
AACTCGTCGCAATTTACATTGTACGATAGTTCTGGTGCCGAGGAGACGGATCTCACGTTGATTGTCGAAATATTTAAAAAACATTTCTCTGGAATGCGAGGAAGTAGTGTGAATTTTGCGGACTCTATATCCTCTTACAACGCATGCAGTTTGTTTCTAACTCCTACTGATGAATTCGAGGTCGCAGCAGTCATAGCGAAGGTAGTGCATAAACATTCCGCAGGTATTGATGATATACCGTGCCATATCATAAAATATGTATCATCTTCATTGGTTGGTCCTCTGACATATTGCATTAATTGCTGTCTATCTGAAGGTAGTTTTCCGGCGAGTTTAAAATTTACTAAAACCATTCCTATATTTAAAAGGGGAGATGCACGCGACGTTAGTAGCTATCGACCAATCTCTCTTCCTTCTGTATTCTCTAAAATATTTGAGAACATCATTCAGAGTCGACTAATAGATTTTCTCAAAACTTACAACTTAATATCTCCTTCACAATTTGGATTTGTGCCAGGCATGTCGACATGTGACGCAATACACCATGCTTTGAATTGTGTATATCAAACTTTAGAGCAAAAGAGCATGGCTTCCGCCGTTTTTTTCGATTTATCTAACGCTTTTGACGTCGTTGATCACTCACTACTCCTCGCTAAGCTTAAATCACTGGGTGTCAGAGGCGTTGCCTATGATCTGTTCGCGTCGTACTTGGCTAACAGAAAGACAAGCATAAGTGTTGTGGGTGAAATGAATTGTGTACGTAGGACCTATAACTCTTCTCCGATAGATATTTCGTGTGGCATTCCTCAGGGATCAATTCTGGGTCCAGTCTTGTTCTTGGGGTATGTTAATGACCTTAGTTCTGTCTTGCCTTCCTGCGTCTTGATACAATACGCTGACGATACTAGTTGTACTTTCTCTGGAGCGTCTATTACTGATGTGTCAGTCTTAGGTAATAGCATCGCTGATAATATGGGCAAATGGTGCAATAATAACGGGCTGAAATTGAATCGAAACAAAACTACCGTGTTAAGCTTTAGGTCGCTTTCCCATAATAATTTCAACAGATTGAATATCCAATTAGATGGGGAATCCATACCAGAGAATGACTGTGTCAAATTTCTGGGCTTAGTGGTTGACCCGTTCTTAAAGTTTGATCAACATTGCGCGGCACTTCACGGTAGGCTGTCTTCGGCGGTGTTAGATGTCTGAGGGATACTGTAAGCTTGCAGTCACTTAGACAATTCTACTTTGTGTACGTTGAGTCGCGTCTCCGCTATTGTATAGTCTTTTGGGGATCTGCAACTGCGGCGAAGAGGTTGCTGATACTCCAAAAGAAAATAATTCGTTGTATTATGGGAGTGACGGCTACGACGTCATGTCGCCCCCTATTTAAGCAGCTTAACATACTTCCCTTGGGTTCCATATATATTTACGAGGTGTTGATGTTTTATAAATGTAATGAAGAAAGTTTTACAAAAAATCGCGATATATACAGTAACATGACAACACGAAACTGCAATGATTTAATCATACCACCTCATCGGACAAAGCGCTTTGAGTTCTCCCCAAGGTATATGGCTGTCGTGCTGTACAACAGGTTGCCTGATAGTTTGAAAGGTATCCAACTAAAAAATCAGTTTAAGGCCGAGTTAAAAAAGTACTTGCTTTCGAACGCGTACTACACTGCGGAGGAATATTTGAATCATTGAATGTATTTTGGTGCTATGTCTTTCCTGGTAAGCTCTTTTAATTCTGCTTAACATCGTAAGTATGTATTACTGCGGGTTTTATTTTATATGTATGTAGATTAGTAGATATTATTCAGATTTACAGTAGACATAATATGTGATCTTCTTTTGTAATTGTTGACAATGTCCATATACAGACAATAAAGATTATTATTATAACATTATTAAAAAAAGGCAAAGGTACCTTTATTTTTAAAACGTATGGCCATTGACTTCGTACGATACAATAGTCTAATGTAGTTCAAGGTCGTATAAACAGATGATGCTTGGCTTGCATCTGTGCTTCTATTGAATAGGTGTACAGTATGATGTAAGAGAAGTGACACCACGCTTCAATTTCAACGTATGAAATAATTCGTTTTCATCGTTGTTTTCAGTTATTTTCAACCCTAAATTTTTGATATGGCTTTTTGGTTATTTAAGAAGCAATATGGATGAGTTTTCTTGTACAGTTTGACCAATAAAGGTTTTTATAGATAATTTTTTTTCTCGTTTACGGTTACAGATAGACCCAAGGTCTATTATATGTTTTTCTTTCTAAATCGTTGTAGCTATCATCCCTTAAACGCATGCTTTGTATATCGCGGACACCCTGTATAAGTTATTAGGAGAAAGCGAGGCGATTGCTTCAGATACCCTTTTAATAATTCTATAAGTTGAAGCTTTTGATACACCCATGAAATCTCCTACTGAAATAAGCATGTTCCCCGTTGCAAAAAATCTGAAAGTTAATAGTATTTGGACGATTGGCTGAATGCATCCACCTCTAAAATATTATTCACATTGAAGCTGATGCATTATATTATTTAGACATCAATAAATTACGACTTACCTATTTGTCGGTAATGAAAGAACATGTAGAATTTGCTCTAACAATGCCATCACACTATCTTTCGTTAAGCGAAATCGTTCGAAAAATTCCAGTTCATTATATTTTTCCATATAATTACCCCCTTTCTGGTATACCTTCGTTGTTCTTATAAATAAAACATTATCGTCTGAAGATGACGAGCTTGTGCTTGTATCCATTCTGTTCATGCTTTACAAATAAACAAAACACCAATTTGAAAACAACAAAATCGAATGTTTGTCACTGGATTAAGGTTATATCCGTGTTATATTTATGAGATGCGCGCGCGTTGCGTCAACGAAACCGACTTTAAGGCGGTAAAGTGACAAAACTGTGGCTTTAAATATAAAGTCTACTTTTGCCTAAAGTATTTTTATGAAACGCGTGTTTTGATTTAAAGTTAATAAAATCGGCCGTAAAATACATATTTTTTTGTTCCTTTAACTCAACTTCCATCTCAGCATATTTTTTACATTATAAACGAATACACCTTGCATAATCGCCATTTCGCTGAAATTTTCATTTTCTTGCATCATTTAATTTGGGAGGTAAGACGATGAAACTATCTAAAAACAAAGTGGAAGCGCTGTTTATACAAGGGCGAACGTGAGCCGGCAGTTTATCATAATTTTATTATTTGCAGACGTTGTTTCCTCCTTCCTGGTGAAATTGAAATTTCCTTATAATAAAAAGGAAGTTTATTGAAACATCCAATATTCACCTAGCGTGTTAGCGAGACATTTAATATCCATTATTTCAAGAAGTATTCCTACCAGGCGCGAATATGTAGGTTAATGTAAGTGATACTAAACAACCTTGGCTGGCTAGCTTTCACCAGAGCGAATTAAAATGAATATATATAGTGGGTCTTTAGCTAATGGAGAACTGAAAAGGGTGAATGAAAAAGGAGGAATATTATCATGCACCTCGCGAAAATAGCAACATTAAGAGCCTCATTAAGGAGGAATCGATACAGATGTAAGATAATGCATCTTGGAACAGTATACCTAAAGCAATCAAAATTTAACTAACAATCGGCGAAAGTTAGTTAAAGCGAGTTAGGTGTGTTAAGTTGAAAATAAATTTCCAGCTCCAATGTAAAACAAACTTGGAAGGTTAGAGAAACAAAACCGTAGAAAGTTCAAAAGGTTTTACTAATTTATTTACAGAATAGGCAAAACTTGATTGTGTTTCCAGTTATATTAAATAATTAATCGCGGCGTGCTGCTTTTCTTTGTGTACCAAACATGTTTGCTTTTGTATAACTTCTTGTATACTTTGTTCTTTGTCTTCCTCAGGAGCCATGAATTCATTATGTCGTTTGTACAATACCGGCGAAATATCTTTAAGGAACAGGATTAGGATCACGGAATATTTGATATGGATACCGTATTCTTTCTAAACTGTTCAACACGAGTATGTTCTTTATTTCATTTGATACTGTTGCGTCTGCAATAAATAATTAACGACTGTCGACTGAGAAATAATACTATTCGAGAAAGCGGGATTTAATTTCATTGACGACGTTGTGGTTTTCTCAACATTTTTTCCGAAGGTGCCGAAAATGTCATGAATTCTTGACCGTGCCACAATGGACTATTAACAAACAACAAATTAACCATAAAGCAAGTTCTGTTGTAAAGCTAAGATGTCAAGCAATAATCATTTGCAGGAATCATAGTTACTATGACAGAAGTATGCGAAAATGGCGACAGAACATACTAGTTTCGACTTTAAAGATTTAGGGGGCATAAAATTATACCATATTCGAGGGCGTATTTTTAATATTTATAATTATTTCTTTTTAGGATTGTTCTACCTTGTTGGAAAGGGTATCTTGTCCAGATTCTATTTTTGTTATGAGTTTTGTTTATATTGTTATCAGATTTGAAATTTATTCGTTTGAAATATACAGGATGCGTATAAATCAAATGGGATTATGTAGAAACGGTTCGACATTTGGATTTGAAATTTGGTGGGATTACATCATAGATAAATATCCACGTTTTGATATATGTTTCATTCGTTTTAAGAAAGTTTTATTTGTCCGAGACAGCCATCTTAAATTTTTTTAAATGGCAGTTTAAGTTGAATTTAGCGTCATTTGCCAGGTAATTTATTTAGAAACACCATACGGCATATCACGGGCTTATTTATTCCAAAAATAACAAATAAAGTTAATAAACTGCTGTAAACAAATAAATGAAATAATTAAAAATCGAGTTGCTTACTTGATTTATATTGAATCGAGTGTATTTACGACCTGTCAAGATTTATACGTTAGTAATATGTACTTTCTTTTATGTCATAAGTGATAGAGATGTATTTGTCCGAGATTGAGCACATTGAACTATTAATAATTGTTGGATTATTCTTACTTTTTTCTTCTTCGTATTTTTTCTCTTATAACAATTAATTATTGTAAGCCTCTTATACGAAATATATGTATACAGGGTGTCCGCGATATACAAAGCATCCTTTTAAGGGATGATAGCTGCAACGATTTAGAAACAAAAACATATACTACACCTTGGGTCTATCTGTAAGCGTAAACGAGAAAAAAATTATTTCTAGAAAACCTTATTTGGTCAAACTGTACAAGAAAACTCATCCATATTGCTCCTTAAATAACCAAAAAACCATATCAAAAATTTAGAGTTGAAAATAACTGAAAAAATGACGAAAACGAATTATTTAATACATTGAAACGGAAGAGTGGTGTCATTTCTCTTACACTATACTGTACACGTATTCAACAGAAGCACAGCTGCAAGCCAAGCATCATCTGTTTATACGACCTTGAACTACATTCGACCATTGTATCGTACGAAGTCAATGGCCATACGTTTTAAAAATACCCGATCAATAGGAAAGAGGTATCTTTCAGTTTTTTTTTAATAATGTTATGACAATAAAATCGATGTTATGTTGAAGTTAGAGTAAAAAGGGCGTGTTTAATAGCAGCTTTCAATCGGTAAATGAAAATTTAAGTTGAGGGAATGTCGCATTGAATGAAGACAATGTATCTAATATGCAAAGGCTACTACAAAATTTAGTTCTTTTCTTTTATTTGTGATAAATTGCTGTTCCTAAAAAGGACCTTTTTGTGAAACAGGAGAAAATGTATTACAGGAAAGGCTCGATGTGTTGCCCATTTGCAAGAACACACGCCTGTAATCGTCGGGTAAATCCTGCACTGATCGGCTGCCGCTGTACAGTATGCGTCGAAGTTTGTGACATGAGAAGTAATTTGTTGTCTCGTTTACGCTTACAGATACACCCAGGGTCTATTATATGTTTTTGTTTCGTCGTAGCTATCATCTCTTAAAGGCATGCTTTGTATATCGCAGACACTCTGTATATATTTTGCATGCGTTTGCATTAATTCTCAGGAAATATTTTCCATCGTAATGGAGGTATCTCCAAATCATGATTTTCAACCTAGCAGTAGATTTACTCGCAATACAAAATGAGAACTCCATCCAGCAGGAAACAAATTCCACCACCTAATTATCGCAAGACGAGGGAACGAAATATTTAATTATTTATGCAACAGTTCATTCACAACACTATTAGTTGCTATTGAACTAACTGCCTTTTCTGCCTCTATAAAAACATAATGCCAATACGCAATTGACATTAATAACACGTAAACGTCAAAATTGAAATGCAAATATTCTTTGCGCCCACTCCTCCAATCCACTGGGATAAAGTCGATTTTTCATAATTTCTGAGAATTCTTACATCATTTACCTCCAATGCTAGAAATTTCAGCAATTCGTAGCACACTGTTTTGTACCGTTGAATCAACGGAAATTGTCCTATCCGCCGCTTGGATTCCAATACTGTCGGATTTTATAAGTAATTTTTTAGTTCTATGATTGACAATGAGTCTTTGAAAATTTCCAAAAGCTTGAAATTCAAAAACTTTCAGCACTAGTTCAAAAGTGGTGAAGGTAAGAAACCAGTAATGGCGGTGTGTCGTCATACGTTGCATATTCATGGAATGTCCTGTATGTATCAGCCATCACGTATTTATACAGGACCTTGTAAATTCATGCACTGGTGGCCAGACTGTTGATTTTTAGTGTGGTTCTGGACGTGGTTACCAATGCTAGCTTAAACAAACCGTTTGCTGTCAATCGTTGTAATAAGACAAGAAAGCTAAATTTCAGGATTAGAAAGGTTTTAGCAATTTTTCATATACTTTTGACAGTTGTATTGTTAAATATGTTTGCTATATCTCAAAATATCATAGTACCTAATTGTTTAAACGTGAAAATGCATGTGTTTAATCACATGCAGTCAATACAATCTGTGTGACGTTTTGTTTAGTAAGCAGCCAACTCACTTTACGTGATAGTTCTATCAAATTTGTTTGGAGCAAGTTGAATTCGTTCTTGGTCTAAACATTAGATGTGGTTTTGCTTAACACCATTGGCCATGCATCCCCATAAACTTAGCACCAAGTCATTTATGAAAGGATAACTAAAACTGCATGCTTGCAAAAATGTCATTCTTTCGATAGATGGACCACTAAGCCAGTAATACAAAGGAAAATACCTAAGCCAGTTAAAATTTGAATTGTAATGCTTTGTTTATTCGTTGACACGAGCCATAAATTGCTAACTGTCACTTATTTAGGAATTCGTCTGTCTTCTGCGTATTGTCCTCCAATTTTAGTAAAATGATGGAACAGGATATTGGACCTGAACTAAGTAGTACTTTTACGAAACCAGCGTACGTGGAGACATCCAGAGGTGTAATCTCTCCTATGCAGTCCTAGTTACTCCAATTAGCACAGAAACTAAACCAATGCTTAAAAATTTGCTGTCTCCTCTAGATCTGTATGCTTCTGATGCTAGAATGCATGGACGAAGGTATCTGGCACAGACCATGAGAACAAAGACCACCACAATATGTGTCTGAAGAATTTTCGGCTTCCTATAACCTCTTTTGTACTTTACCTGGAGAGTGCCTAGATGTTCACTTGGAAGTTTAAACAAGACCCTCTAAAGAGGAACCAAAACTAATTCGCTCCACTTAGAAGTCAACGGTTCAAAATGTTAGTAAGGCTTTATTGCAATCGATTATCACTTATGGAGATTATGGAGCAGTACCATGATCCAGTATGGTAAAGTCACATCAAGAACACAACTCTCAGAAACTGGCCCTTTAGTCTCAGTCTTTGAAATACTTCCAAAGAGTTTCATAGATCACCACCGAAAATCTAACTCAAAAAGATATTAGGTAGGTGTTCCATACCAAATGACCTAAGGGTTATATCTGCTCAAATCTTTTGGGCACGCCTTCTAGCCATCATAAATAAAAAAGCTGCCTTAGTATCGTCAATTTGACGTTACGAAAAGTGACGCCAACCTCCCAGGGAAAAATTTAAAATAGTACTAAAAACAAAAGCAAACTTCTTAAATTTGAGTTTACAAAAAAAGTAAGGAAGCAAACATACAAATATTTCCAGAAAGTCTTTAGTGAAATTACCATCCACGTTCCTTCAGAAAAAATTGCACAAATGGGAATCCTTACCGTACTCATGAAGCATATTCTATTCTACTTGGTCGCAAGGAATGCGATCAAGGAATTAGAATATTAGAAATTAACCCAACATCTGGTATGCCGCAGGTTTCAAATCTAGGTCCATTCCTGTTTTTGACTATTTCTCTTTGCAGCTGCTTCGAACTTATGCTTCATCTAACACATTAACAATATCCTCATCAGAAGCAGCTTTGTGAATAGCTTAAGTTGCCATACAATGCGCTGTCTATTGAATTGTCTCTTTCCTGACTATTCAAGACTCACACGACAGATTGAGAGATTGGTCAAATTCCTTCGCGTACACACTAAGTACGGAATGGGAAAGAATTTATTTCACATGCAAACCGAATAAAGCCGTATATATTGGAAAATTAATAAAGAAAGAATGAAAAATGCTGCGATGAGATGAAATTCCGAAATAAAGAACGAAGCAATTCGGGCTCCGTGTAAGTAATCACCTCGATAAATTCCCTCTCCTTTTTTGCCTCGACAACAACGCCCACCCGCGGTATAAAAAAGTTTCTTTTTTTTTTGGTTTTCACGCGCCGACCAGAATTTCAAACGCTCAAAAATAATTGAACAGTTAGCCCGAATGAGATCGTCAGAGACGGTGGCGCGGTTGCAAAAAATAAAATACTAGAGGCGTAACAAATGAGTAGCGAATTGATTTTCGTGGTCAGTCATTTGTCTCTGTTGCCTACGCGGCACCTTGATTAACCGCTTTATTCTATTGCATTCGTTCACGAACGGAAAAGAATTTTACTGTAGTGTTGCGAGGACTATATGATCCTACTGAATGGTTGCCACCTAATAGAAACTGTTTAGTGTCATTTGTTTTGAGGAAAACCAACACCTAAATACCTATCTAAATATTTTCCAACGACATGTTAGGGGGATAAAATATTCTGGAGCAGAAATCAATATGTTGGCGCATTTTAAGGGCAGTTTTGCATAAAATATTCCATACACGTAGATGTGGGGGGATTATTGCGGCAATATGTGGGAGGACCGCAAAAATGTAATTACCCACATAAAATTGAATGCCTATAAGTTAGAAGGTTTCGGTAATGTGGGCTTTCCCCCGCCTTCATAGGATTGTCTTATCTTTATTATAATTATTATGAATTTTAATTTATCATTTGCATTTTTCCTAAATTTCCGTTCTGATTTGCATGCAGCGCCACAGGGCGGGATAAATATGATTTCATCCATTCGGATTTTGAATTATAGGATTTTTTCCGTACTTTTGTCTTTCCGATTTGAAATTTAAATGACTTGCCCCCGATGAGGACGAATGGAAGGCAAATATTTACACCTTTGGGAGTTTAAAGTAATGCCTGAGGAGACTTTAAAACTGAGGCGATTTATAACTTAATATATCACGGAACTTCAGAGGAATATATTACTCTTTATCGCTTATCAGTTAGATTAAATCGTCTTCCTCTAGGTTCTCCTTTATTTACGCCAAAATTAATTAAAAAGCTATTTAAATCTGCTGCTGCGTTCTTAGTATATTGAACTTAACGATTACCATTAACTATAACGTTTCTGACATAAGTGCATGGAAGATGCAACCGACAGAGTTATAAAGGCGTAGATAAATGAGTGCTTTCATATTTGAAAGGACTTCGTTGTTCTGCATCTGGAACAGAAGGATTCCATTAACTTCTTTTAACGAAAAAAAAAGAGCGTGATATCTAAAGAATATGAATAATAGCGTAATGCTTTTGTAGCCATCCTATTGTAACTCTAAGGAAATTTGTAGCTACGACAAGGATATATGTCTTTAAAATTGCCAGCCGGATGAAACCTGGCAACGTAAGGGAACTATTTCCTACCATCAATTATTTGGAAACATAATATTCTGACAATTTATTTTGTTTTATCCATGCAGACAAGACATAGATGTTAGGCCTTCCAACCTCAGCATGGTCGGATAAAGAACTCCTGCAACGTATGTGCTTATTTAGTTCACATAGCCTACTTGGAACAAATATTTAACACGGCTTCTGACAAAAAACTTGATGTAATTGCAAACATTTTCGAATAGTTCTTTGCTGGTACCTCTTGCAAACTTGTCAGCAAATTCATTATCAGAGATTCCAGAGTGGCTTGCGAGCTCAATGTGATGTTGCCATCTTTCGCCAAATCTTCCAACTTTCTATGGTACTCTACTACCACATCGGAATAAAATTTGACAGCCTACAATGCCCTGAAGGCAATTATCGTGACTTGGCTGTCAGATAGCATTTGGAGCATTTATGCATGCGGTTCAAAATGCAGTCTGTACCCGTTTGGTGCATATTATTTTGGCAAAGGGCGTCTTATTTCTCCAAGGTCGGACTATTGGATTCCTTAATGGACGAGAGGGAGAGGGGAGGGGATCCAGGAGTCAGTTGCGATTTTTATGGACACTGCAGGTGGACGACCAAGTCGTGGTCGATATTAGTTCTTTATCTAGAAAATTCGGCAGGTATGGGTACGAGACCGAGTCCGATCAGGGTCCAACCTCCTCAAATGCTGGACGAGCAGGTTCTCCGATCTTGATGCCCTCTCGACTGTTTCTCTGGCCAGCGCCAGCGTCTAGTGTAGGACGATAAGGAAGTTCAGATCGTGATGGGTTTGCGAATTGCTAACGAACCAACGTGCTGAGACTTTGTGGGCAGTACCGGGTTCTGCAGGACATTCAGTCTCTTCACCTACGAATTGCTAGCGCTGGACTAGGTCAGATAAGTGAGAATTGGTCGAAGAAACGTTCTATAGGTTAGGAGTTTGTTACTCAACCTCAGGGAAGCTAGGATGTGGTGACTGCAAAAAAATTTACCAACCCTCCCCAGTAAGTTGTGCCTTCTACTGGAGATTGCTAATCGCTTCCAGGACGTTGTGACTCCGAGAAAAGCCCCAGAAAGTGATGATTTAAAAAAAAGGTTTAGCAACCTCCTTCGGGAAGTAATTATTTTCAAAAAAACGCTAACAAAAACTCTCTCCCAGTAAGTGGCGACTTCCGCAAAACCTCGCCAACCCCTTACAGCATGTCGTGACTCCAAAAAACGGCTTACCAGCCTCCTGCAGAAGGTAATAATTCTTGAAATAAGATCACCTTCCAGGGAGTGGTGATTTTCCAAACAGCTTAAAAACCCAACCAGAAGTACTTTGTTGACGAGGATAAATGAGAAAACATACACTTACAGCACGTCGTGATTCCAAAGAAAAGCTCACCAACCCCTTGCAGAAGGTGACAATTCTTGAAAAAAAAGGCACCAACACCTTCCAGAAAGTGGTCATTCTCAAAAATGCTTAAAAACTCCACCAGAAGAGCTTTGCTGGCGAGAATAAAAGAGAAAACATACTTTTTTAGGACAAAGGAGGAGCTAGAGCCCGCCGCGGTCGAAGAAATCTAACTGGAGTCCTAAGGTCTAAGACTCCGATGGCATTATCAATCCTCCTGTAGAAATTGGAACTGGGAGATGGCTTTCCGATTTATCAGCGTTAATGGTAAAATGTCACTTGGATAGCCCTTCGCATGGTATTAATTTGGCCTGGCAGAAGAAAAAAGAACCGAAATTCTTTGAACTTTGTTAAGAGGGTTTGTCACACATGGTAGACTGTCTTTATCTCAACATATTAGTGAAGCATAGTTTATAGAGGGTAGTATAACTTTCGTGTACAGTCAATACACCATTTCAGAATGGTCCAGCTATTTCTTAGGACCGTTTCCACTTTACGGGGTGCTGAATTTATCGTAGGAACATAGAAAGACTCCTGACGACTGATGGGATCGCAAGCATCGCCTTCAAGTAATTAGTTCTTTGGTGGCACCATAGACATTTTGGTGGAAATCCTGAACAACTTATTGGATTATCCTATCTTCTCCATAGACATCACCAAGAATGCCAAAATGTGTACCCAAAGTTGTGCGTACAAGATTTTTGCAAGCGCGATGATTGTAACTCTTCTAGCACGCCAAAAGGGTTTTCTATCTCATAAACGTCAAAAATAACAAAATGGCGATACTAACATTTGATACAAAAAAGCCGAAACCATCGTGTTGGTTTCAAAGGTGACATACCATTTACAGGAGCCTCTTCATAAATAAAAGATCTAGTATTACGTAAAGTGCACCTCAACACAACTTCAGTTAAGCTTTTTTAACAGGTGACGTTTATTAGATTGAGCTACACACTGCTTTTTAATAAGGGGAGTGAATCGAATATAGCCCGCCAAAATATAGGCTTACGATTGATTTGTTGCCGGTCATGTTTACACTGCCAAAATTAGCGACGCCATATTGTAAACACAGTTGATTGAGTAATACATATTTCGTTAAACATTTTTCTATGTTTTTGTGTTTCTCCTATACGTTTACACAGGAAAGCTTTTGCTGCTAGGAAAAACAAGTCATCATTCATCTTCGCAGACAAGCATTTACAGATGGTGTAACTACTGGTCTCAAAAACCGTGCTGGTAAAAGAAGACGCTTAATTATATTACGTATTGGTTCTAAAAACGGTTGTGTTGACCGAAGTATGCTGGGTTCTCCAGTTTCCACCGTATTTCAGTCTATGTGCCCCTATTCTTGCCTCCCCCTTTATGTAAATGTCCAAGGGGGGCAGGTTTAGCATGGTCTTCATAGCAGCTGTTGGCGTGCTTTTTGCAGCTCCAGTGATACACAGGCAAGCTAACCTCTGAACCGTTGCGAGTTTTGCAATCGCTTGTTTCTGTGTAACTTTAGTCCACCAAATCAGGCAACCGTAGATTAGCATAGGTCTTACCGCTGCAGTGTACAGCCAGTGCATCATGCGTGGTTTGAATCCCCATGTTTTCCCAATTGTCCTTTGGGTGGCCGTTTGCACTTGTCTATCATCTGTTCAAGATATTGATTCTATGTTAACTTCGAGTCAAGGACCAATCCTAAAAACTCTGTTTCTTGACTGAATTGTACTCGTTCGTTATGAAGTGTCGGTGGTTTTAGGCCATCTAACTTCCTTCTTTTCGTAAAGGGTACTAGTGTTGCTTTCGCAGGGTTAACTCTTAGGTATACCTAATCCAATAGCATCTCCTTAAAGAAGAGATCTCTTAACTTCTCCAGCTAACACTTAACACCTTTTTGTGCAATAGTCCATCGAGAGTGAGCATCTCCCATGGCGATCTCATTTCTGGTATCTCGGCATCACACTAGATACCAAACTGATTTCCAAACAACATTTCCTCTCAATTGTTATAAAAGCTCTTTGAGCCTAAAAAATAAATTATTGATTTGCACGATGTTTCTGCGACCGATACTCCTCTATGGTGCCATTATCGTATCCAGTGCCCGCATTTTTAAAATCGGACGATTTAACATCTTCCAAAATAGAATTTGGGAGGATTTTTCGTCTAAAATGCTAAGATTTTTAAGGATCTATCATTTCCTATCTTTAGCAAATATGTCTTGGCACTGTCCAGAACCCTGGAATGGGCTTCTCCACATGCCTCCACTTCGCATCGCAGTCATACGGATTCTCGAGGACGCTTAACAATCATAGGCTGGAAGAACTCTCAATAAGAAGATCCCAGACTTTAGTAGTCTCTCCATACTATTCTTGTTGGATTGAAATTAGAAGGCTTGATTTCTATCAGCTTTCTACTCTTTCAAGACGTCCACTGGAATCTACACCCACCCCGACCCTCTCGGGATGGGTGATAAATCCTGAGGGGCAATTGTTTCCAATGGTAATAGGTAACAAAGTTTGACACACTGTTCACTGTTCAGTGTAGTAGTCTCTCCATACTATTCTTGTGGGAGTGAACTTAGAAGATTTGATTTCTACCAACTTTGTACTCTTTCAAGACATCCGCGTGGAATCTACACCCTCCTCCATTTCCTCTGGATGGGTGGTAAATCCTGAGGAATAACTGTTTCCAATGATAGCAGGTCACGAAGTTTGATCACTCACTGTTCAGTTGGGCGTTCGTCATATACCAAAAGATATTGGTGATAATTCCAAGAGTCTTCTTTTGTAGGACATCCAAGGTATTGAAGGTATTGATGGACTTGGAAACTGTTGACCAAAGCAGATCCTTATTCTGGTCCCAGGTCTGTTTTTGGTCTCTCCGTACCATTCTTGCGGCAGTAAACCGGGAAAACTTTTTCTAACCGTCACACTAGGTGGTGACAGATTCTAAGGAGTAAATTTATCTCCAATGATAACAGATCAATCTCTGAGCTATCTCCTGCGTAAACTCGCTCGGATTGGAAGGCACACCAGGAAACTTTGACGACCTTAAGATCACTGTTCAGTTTTATTGTTCTTCATATACCGAAAGATGTTGGTCATCGTTCCAAGAGGCTTCTTTTCCAGGACGTCCAAAGTATTGATGCTTTCTTTGGGGACTGTTGACCAAAGCAGATCCTATCCCCAGTATATTTAAGTACTGTTTCCGGTAAAGACTGAGAAAGATTTTTTCAAAAGGCGAGTCTAAATCTGTAGCTAAATCTCAAATAGCGGTCTCATACGTATAAACTGGTAAATGACAGGGTTCTTAGTTTAGCTATGTATAAGTTTAGCTATGTATAAGAAGAAGAGTTCCGACCTCAGCATTAAGGTCTCAATCAACAGATGCTCTCTTTAAAGGCCGCTTTCTGTGGACATTGTTCAACAGATGACAGCAAGTAAAACTACTACTGACATCTGCCGGAAAAAAACAAGTAACACAGTTATTTTATCGCCATCTATGGAGAAGTGTGGCAAGTATCAGTTGTCAATATAAAAGTGGATCCAACATTTTGTTGTTAGAGCAAATAAAAACAATTATCTAAACTTTCCCCCCACGAGATTTACGAACATTTGTTTTATACATTTGTTATTGTAGAGATAAGGCGAACGTGCATATACCGAAGACAATAAATCGTGTAAGCAGCGGGTGCAGGATGTATATTATTAACGTTATCAGCTGAAACATCCGGTGCATGAACACCAGAAAGTGACCCGGAACAGTACTGCTGCTGCCCTACCGACCGACGTGCATTACCCCGGAAAATATTCGAACTGCAATTTGACGCTGTAAATTTTCATTAGGTGCGGACCTCGCGACATTGGCACCCTCGAACATCGAACCATCCCAGTTTCTATTGCAGGTGAAAACGTTGATAATAGCAAGCCGACCCGCAATCACCTAAGGGAATGGGATTTGGCCGATATATACAGGATTTGATACCCCCATATTTACATAATTGAATAGTAAATCGATGTGAAATATAGCGAATTTCCATAATCGAATAAATTCCATCCGGCCCTAACTGGTGTATACGGTTTGAAAAAGTTATGAATGGGAGGTACTGCGTGTCTAATATTAAATAACATTAATCCGTTGGGTCATCCGAATAATACTCGAAAGCACATCGATTATTCACAAATCTATTTGCGTCCTTTTCAATTGCTACACGAACTAAATTATGAGAATTGAATGACACTCTTCTGGTATCGATCTGCAGTTTGTAATAACGTCAGCGTTATGATCCGCGTTCGAAGTTAATTAAAACCACAAATAGATTATTTATTAATTAAAATTAATAATGAATTTGCAGATCAAATGAGCAAAATGCGCTTGATGAAATTATAAAACTAAACAATACATATGTACAATAGTGTAGGGTAATGGATAATAATTATTAAAATAAAATTGCATATGTAGGAGAATGATGCGTTGCTCAGGCACGTGCTCTAACGGAATCAACTCATTTTGACGGTAAAGATATTTTCACATCTTCGTAATTGAACTTCTAAGAATTAATCATTTATGGAGATCAAAATGGCAGACGGGTGAAGTTAGTTACAAACTAGGTCAACTGGATATTCGCTTATTACTGTTGTACTCTCGTCCATCAAACTATACAGGGTGTCCGCGATATACAAAGCATGCTTTTAAGGGATGATAGCTACAACGATTTAGAAACAAAAACATGTAATACACCTTGGGTCTATCTGTAAGCGTAAACGAGAAAAAAAATTATTTCCAAAAAACCTTATTTGGTCAAACTGTACAAGAAAACTCATCCATATTGCTTCTTAACCCTCCTGCGTCGTTCGGGTCCTTTTCGACCCAGCTGCTGCTTTATTTGTTCCCAAACTTTTATTTGTTGTTTTAGATATTTGAGCTTTTAGGACTTTATTTGTAATTAATACAGCTTCAAAATTTTCTAATTAGCGAAAAAATATTTGCTTTAGTTTTTTAGTAGTTAAAGTTTACACATATAGGTTGTTTGGGTCACTTTTGTCCTGTCCTCTTCAGCAGCCGAAACAAGTTGAAACTCGCATAATTCCATACACCGCGGTGTGAATAATACCGACAGGTTTCGACCTGCATGTAAATCTCTCCACTATTTTTATCTCACAGTGCTTGTATATCGTTTAGTCAGTGTTGAACCTTAGTGTTGTGTACATCTTGTGCGCAGTTACTATTTTTTATTATGACTTCCAAACAATCAAAATTTGTGCCTCCCTTGACACAAAAGCAACTAGAAGAAGCACTTTATAATTCAGACGATGATACATTTGATTTACAAGATTCCTCTGATGGTTGGGTTCCATCTGACGAAGAGGAGTGCTCTGAAATTGAAGATCATATTTCTGTTTGTTCGGAAGGTGAGTCGGAAGAGGAAGAACCAGAAATTTCAAATGTGGCATTCGAAACTATGTTATCGAAAGACAAGCAAATTGAATGGTCTTCTGAACCTCCTACACAGCAAGGGAGATTTGCTGCACACAACGTTCTTACAATGACACCTGGACTTACTAAGTACACCACTTCGAGAGTAAGAGATGAGCTATCTGCTTTTGTGCTTTTCTTTCCGCCATCAATTGAAAAAATAATTTTAGAAAATTCAAACATAGAAGGTCGTCGAGTGCACGATAAAAATTGGAAAGATTTGGATGCGCGTGATTTAAATTCCTATATTGGTTTATTAATTTTAGCTGGTGTTTGCAATAATCTTGCAAAGAATCGACAGAAAGCTTATGGGATGCTGAAAAAGGTAGGAGTATATTTCGTGCAACAATGTCTTTAGAGAATTTCAAACGAATTTCTAGAGTAATAAGATTTGACGATAAACAAACACGAACTGAAAGAAGAGCTCGGGATAAATTTACGGCCATTAGAGAGCTTTGGGAAAAATGGGTAGAGATTTTACCAAAATTGTTCAATCCAGATTCAAATATAACCGTTGATGAACAACTGGTTTGATTCAGAGGCAAATGCCCATTTAGGCAATACATGCCCAGTAAGCCTGCTCGATATGGAATAAAATTTTGGGTATTGTGCGATAATAACATAGCGTACGTATGGAACATCCAACCTTACCTTGGGAAACCTCCTGGGGGAGCCAGAGAACAAAATCAGGGCATGCGGGTTGTTTTGGACCTATCTAACGGATTGAAAGGTCACATTATTACGTGCGATAATTTTTTTACCTTGTATGAACTCGGACAGCTTCTTCTCAAACGAAATATCACAATGATTGGTACAATGAAAAGAAACAAGGCTTGTTTCCACCAGAACTACTGCAAACAAAAAATGTACCACAAATGACTTCAAAGTTGGCATTTACTTCCGATACTTGTTTGGTGTCATACCTTCCAGAAAAATCAAACAAATGTGTTGTGTTGCTAAGTACATTGCATTCAGAAAAAACAGTATCAAACTAAAGAAGTAAAAAGCCTGAAATTACACTACATTACAATAAAACAAAAAGGGCAGTCGATACCATGGATAAAGCGGTGATGTGTTATACAACAAAAAGGAAAACAAACCGTTGGCCACTTATCGTCTTTTATAATATAATTGACATTAGTTCTTACAATGCCTACGTTTTATTTTCAAAAGTAACTAACAGTTGGGGTTCAAAAGATTTTCGTAAACGACGATACTTCTTAGAAAATTTGGGTATGGCATTAGTAAAACCGCACATTGAAAGACGAAGGTGTTTTCCTAGAACAAAAGCCTCAAGGGACATTGTGGAAAATATAAAATCTGCTACAAAGGTTGTCCAAGAAGAAGCTTCAACATCGACTCAATCAAAGAAGAGGGGCAGATGCTATATGTGTAAGAAAACTGACAATAAGTGTGCTAATTTGTACTGTAAGTGTGGAAAGTATTGTTGTAAGAAACAGTGTTACAAATAGGTAAAATATCTTTTTTGTCTTATATAAACTTATTTTGACTTTTCTTTGTGTATAAAGTTAATTTTCTAGTGTCGTTTCTTTTGCTACTGTTAATTTCTATATTCCGCAATGTTTATATTTTGTAAGAGTTTATTCTTAGTTTTTGTATTATTTTGAAATGTAATGTTCAATTTTCTTTTATTAAATGTTTGCTTTTATGCTAGATATGTTTATTTGAATATAAAAAAGAAGACGTGATAATTAATCAGGCATTTTAACGTAACTGGTCGTTTTAGACCCGAGCATCTTATTTGTGTAGACAAAACGAACGACGCAGCAGGGTTAAATAACCAAAAAACCATATCAAAAATTTAGGGTTGAAAATAACTGAAAACAACGATGAAAATAATTATTTCATACTTTGAAATTGAAGCGTGGTGTCATTTCTCTTCCATCATACTGTACACGTATGCAGTTAGAAGCGCAGATGCAAGCCAAGCATCATCTGTCTATACGACCTTGAACTTGTATCGTACGAAGTCAACGGCCATACGTTTTAAAATAGAGGTACCTTTGCGTTTTTTTTTTAATAATGTTATGACAATAAAATCGATGTTATGTTGAAGTTAGAGTGAAAAGGGCGTATCTAATAGCAGTCTCCGATCGGTAAATGAAAATTTAAGTTGAGGGAAAGTCGCATTGAATGAAAAAAATGTAATTACTGCAATTATGTTATGGCGCTTTAAGCTCTTTCGTAAAGGCTACTACAAAATTGAGTTCTTTTCTTTTATTTGTGATAAATTGGTCGTCCTAAAAAGGACTTTTTTGAGAGACAGAAGAAAATATATTACAGGAAAGGCTCGATGTGTTGCAACACACGTCTGTATTCGTCGGGTAAATCTTGCACGGATCAGCTGTCGGTGTACAGTATGCATCGAAGTTTGTGACATGAGAAATAATTTTTTTTCTCGTTTACGCTTACAGATAGACCCAAGGTGTATTATATGTTTTTGGTTCTAAATCGTTGTAGCTATCATCCCTTAAAAGCATGTTTCGTATTTCGCGGACAGCCTGTATACTGAAAATGTGGAATAGGGCAAATGTTGCCTTTATACCGAAACCTGGAAGACCCTTATATGCTGAGGCCAAGGCATACCGACCCATAACCCTATCCTCATTTATACTAAAAGCTATGGAAAAACTGCTGGAAAAACATATTAGGGAAGCCTCACTACTACAGAAGCCACTACACCCTAATCAACATGCTTACCAGTCAAGAAAATCTTGTAATAGTGGGTCCGTACTGAGACCAATTTTTCCTCTTATCTATACCAGTTATTTACCTACCACTATGAAGAATTATAATGCTTACATAAATGAAGGTTTGATAGACCAATTCCCAAGAATTGCAGTAAAGTTGAAGTAAATTCTTAGAATGGTTACCTTTGTGATATCCTATTGTCGATAATGAGATCTACATTACCAACTATTGCGACATTACCGGTTGTGTACATAAACTAATGTCCGTTACATAATTATATCTGTATCCGTTTTCGTCTACTATAGGATTTGATATCCATCTACAACTAGAGTCGTCTGCTAAACGGACTTGTAATTAGCCACCATTTATGTAAATTGCAGATTAGTCAAGTTTAGATAGTTTCCTAATACACAGTGCTTGGGATTACATTGTATTAAATCATTTCTCCAAATTGCAGCGTATTCAAACCAGGGAAAGGACGCGTTTGTTTGCGTAAATACAAGAGAATTAAACTAATTTCATACGAATTTGTTTTAATATTTTTTTTGAATTTCAAAATAACACAACGCAATAAACATAAATTAAACAACTTATTTCGAGAAGACGTTAAAATCCCCGAAGGATAAGAGCATTTAAAGCTGTACGTGAAACGTGCAGCAGCTCGACTCTGATGTGTCCCTCCTACCACCAGAACTTTTCTTTATTCCAATTTCACTTCCATTAGAATTTGCTACTTTACTTTGTCGTTATCCAACGTCGCAACTGCCTTTCTTCTCCATCTATTCTGTTTTGCTTTTCTGGCCTGTCAGATGTTTTGTATGTTATTTTCTTTTAACGCAATAAATATACTTCTTGCGGTTTCCGATGTCGGCTTTCTTCTTTAATTCTAAATCACTTCCCTGGTCGCCCAAGACCGGAGTTACTAACAATGCTAAGATATAATGGAGGAAGATTCATAAGGCATTTATGGGGGAAGATGGAGGGCATGTTTCCTGCCCTCGTTAAATATTATGTTGGATGTGGTGTTAAAATGTTTTTATTTTTACCTCTGGTTTATATTAACTCCATTCTTTTTTTTTATTTAAGATGCCATGACAACTAAAATTATACAGAATCATCCAGCGTACTCCGCAAAGCAACGAAGCAAACTCGATTTCCTTAATGGAACAACATGTATGACTGCAATCCTAATAAAAATGTGAGGTTATGTTCAAGCCCTGACGTAACGTTGCTCCTGTCAAGACAAGAAAAACCATTACGTCTAATTCCCAAATACAAAGAGCGTCCATTCTATCTTTTCCTTCAGAGTAATATTCGAAGATTTATGGAGGACCTCGTCTCCACTCATATTCCGGACATCTAAAACGTCGAATCTGGGGTAGGTTCATCTTAAAGTGGTTAATATTAATTGCAGTGGGAGTGACGTTTGCAGTTCCGCGGTACGGTGTTCATTAGGAGGAGAGCTTTTTCGGTGACAGCGCAACAGAATTACTCCATCTTTCTGGGCAATAATTAAAACAAATAGTCATCGTAAAATGTAGGTCGCCATATAACGAAGGATTTATTCTTGAAGACGTTGAAATTAAGCGTGGCGCGTGAATTCATTAATCAAGCAATTTTCAAGTTAGTCTCCTTTCTTTTCGATAGGTCAGCCGAATCCTAAAATACGAACTCCCGGTTAATAATTAAGTAGTAGTTGGGCAAGTAGATATAATGGAATATACTTTAATTAAGAGCCCGGTGTATTGGGCAAAATAATTTAATTGGGTTTTTATGAAACCCTTGGAGAATCGCTTGGTTTTCTATAGAAATCATGAGAAGCAGGTTGGTACAGTCACTGCATCTTTAAGATATTAGATTTCTCATTTTAATTCGTAATTTTTTAACATTCACAGTAACGCTCTATGGAGCTGCTTTGAATAGGTTTGTTAATGAATGGCGCTTGAAAATATTT
>SMLS01062047.1:0-12694 GCA_004785975.1 Popillia japonica | reverse complement strand
GAATGTTTGGAAGATAGAATGGAAAAGTAGGAAATATTTAAGAAAAGCTGGATATATAATCAATTTATTTTTTAATTTGTGCCATCAAATATATTTACATAAAAAAAATCAATATTTACAATCCATAAAACAAAAAATAACCGTTATAGGAACTACAACTTAAACAAAATCTTCTTGAAACTACAATTAAAAAAACATGCTAGGAACTACAATTAAAAAAAAAATATTCTAGGAACTACAATTACAAAAAAAAAACATACTTAGTACAGAACGCTCCATATTAAATCTGCTTCCGAACCTTAAAACTGAGTTTTCCTCAGTTGGTTCTTCATGAAATCCTGCAAGGATTAAGAAAATCACAATAAATATTTGCATTAGCAGATATTTCTTTCTATTCAAAAATAACTCACCTGGTAAGTTAATACTCGGTAAGCTCCTTGCTTTTAAGCCACTCTTACTATACGTATTGTGAACCGATTCGTGAATAATTACTAAAATGTACATATATGGCAGATTCTAAATCTATTGCATACATCTTTAGGATGTAGTGTATACAGATTCTCCAGTCCAAACCAAATACTATACACCTATAACAGTTACAATATAATAATTATTCAGTAAATTAACTTCAGAAATAATAGCCAATAGACTACTATTACGAACTTCTCACCTCTTCATTAAGATAAGGAAAACGATGTAAAATAGCTTCTTTGGAAGTATGTATTACTACATGTAGGCACACAGCACTTTGCCATTGTTTTTATAGTTTATGCAATGAAACACAACCACAATACCTAAAGGTATAAAATATTCACTTACAATCGGCCCTCGACACTAGAAACAAGTACACAAACTATAGCACAAGAAATCGCTAGAAAGAAAATGAACGGAATGAGCAATCTTATTGTAAACCTTGTAAACATAGTTTATATAGGTTATGTATTGTTATGAAGCTAGCTCCAAATGTACCGCCATCAACGCTGCGCGGTTGTACTGTGAACTAAAACAGTTTACGACCTTGCTCTATACCGTGGGATCCGCATGGTTTCGACAGACATCCGTTTACTCGCCATTATTGTTTTTGTTGTTATCGGTCGTAGATATCTTTTCGTAGTGTTAGTGCGTGATTTGAATGAATAACTGTAATTCTTTTCGCTGTATCTAATATTTTCACAGCGTTTGCGTAACACAATAACTATTTCTATATCTTCATAGCGTCCGTGTAAAAGATATTGTAGTTTTACGTAGTTTCTCTATCTCTTCATAGCGTTTGTGTGACAGATATTGTAGTTTTTCGTAGTTCTTCCTATCTCTTTATAGCGCTTGTGTGAAAGATATTGTAGTTTTACGTAGTTCTTCTATTGCCTAAGACCCGATATAACCTATTAAGTCTTAACATTGTACAAAATAGTTTCAAGTTCATTTGTGTACGTAATAAATATATTTTGCAAATATAATGTTTTATTCAACATTCATTGTCTGTTTCCCGCATTTACAATTATATCCAGAAATATACAAATTTCTGTATTAATGCATAGACTTATTGTATATTTGTAAGTTGTAGTTCATATTACTATTCATTGGTAAATGAACTGGGCATCTCAATTAATCTCGGTTAATAGCAGTCAAAGAACACAAATTTTCATAATACATCATTAGAATAATTCATATTACCCACCTTTGCGATTTAGTTCATGACTAAGAGGGAGTATATGTACTTTGCTTCAAGAATTAATACGTGAGTTTTCGACGTTTCCGATCTATTGGTATGTTGTCTATGGTTACGATACGATTAACCGTTTATTGCGAATAGTAGCTGCTCTAATATGCAATGCTGCCGTATTGCTATAAGTGAGGAGCCTTTAGAAGAAAATCAAGCTTTCATTTTCGCTAAAGGATTATAATATTGCTCTCATAAAATATTTAAAACGACCATCTGATGAGTTTAACGCTTTCATAAATAGTTTGATAAGAGTTTCCTGCATTTTATGAACATTTTAAATTATCTAACAGCGTAACTGCAAATATACAACATGAATGTAAAACAATAATGAGAGGTTTTACAAATTTAACATGTGAAACTCATTTACATTACCTCATTTTTGTTTTTATTAAAATAATGATTAACTGACTGAAAAATATAATTCAAAAAGTATATTCCCATAATTCTAAAAATAAGCTTAGAATTTTGTTATCGAAATAAAACATTCTTTTCCTGTCGATCGTTTATTTTATTAATGTATAATTTTATCTTTAAAATATATTTTATTGGATGAGTAGATACAAATGTAAATAACGAGACAATAAATGAAAAACAAACTAAATTGTGGCGAAAATACGTCGCTTTCAAAAAGTTCTGTTTTTGGGATAAAGGCAGGTCTATTACGGGTACTTTTTAAAATAATTTTCATATTACACAGGGTGTCGCAAAAGGTCTAAAAGTATTAAGTTGTGTTTTTTTAAATGGAACACTATGAATGTTATTGCATTTTTGAATTTTCCGATCAAAATAAGTGGCTGTTTTAATAAGGTTTATTATGCCTAAACCTTAACGTTTCTTCGGTAATTTGAATTTTCTCCAAATCTAACCTTATTTCCAGATTTCAAATACTTAAGAAGTATTTAAGTTATGCCATCTTATACAGAGCGTCCAAAAATTAAAAGTAATCAAATAAGAACTTTAAGTGTCTATAACTTGATTAATTTAAATAGGACGCCATATTTTTTAACATACCACAAAATGTACTTTTTAATTATTTATTGTATCTTGATCAAACTGTATCAAATAAGGTTTTTTAGAAATAATTTTTTTCTCATTTACGCTTACAGATAGACCCATGGTGTATTAAATGTTTTTTATATATATATTCATAATAAATATTTTTATGTGAGAAGAACTTTGTATTGTTTATATATTTAACACATTTTTTACATTTTTGTTTCTAAATCGTTATAGCTATCATCCCTTAACTGCATGCTTTGTATATCGCGGACACCCTGTATAAGTTACATTTATATAACCATTAATAATATTTCCAGTTTGTGATAAAAAGATTAAATGGGCGAAAAAGATGAATAATGAAGAGAATGCTTATATTGATAATAATGCATCGCAGGGGAAGATAAGGAGAATAATTTCAAAATAGAAGACAGTTAAGATTAACTGTATTGATGTAAATGTAGGCATCCTATAATTTAACAAAGTCAATTAAAGTTATATTAAAAATACAAATAAAAGTGGAATCAAAAATATTATTTTGTAAATCATTACAATATAATAATACAATAATAATTTATGGAATAATAAATTGACCACTTAATTGAAGGATTTATTGGAAGATGTAAAACCAGAAGTTTATTGAGTAAGTAAAACCGGATTTCGTATTGATAATGCTTTTATTTTCGCCAGAAATATATGTACATTTTAGTTATTTTTAATGCGATGACATATTGCCAAATATTTATAAACTTGTAAAACTTAACTGAAGATTATACATCTGTGTGACATAAGAATGTATTCACTTTTGTTTTACTGCCTTACTAACTTTCGTTTAAAAAATATACGTTCCAAACGAATTTGGTTCTCCACAATTCTTCCATTCTTTTAGAAAACCAATAACGTTATATCGGCATTCGGGATCTTTGCTTGGAATTTGTAGCGGTCCCCCTCGATCTGCCTAAAATAATTTAAAATATATATAATTGCATTAATTAATCATGTTTGTGCTTATTCAACTTACGAGTAAAAATTAAATATAAGTACGATATGACCATATATGTATTTCTACCCTATAGAAGACAATGATATTCTTCTTTTTTAAACTTAAGTTGGTACTATAAGGTAAGCTGACTTATTTTGCAGTGTGGGTGTCATACAGTTTATACTGAGTTTATATTATACTGATGACAAATTAGGTATTGTCGTTCTGACAAATAACTACATACAAATGTGTAAGTTGAAGAAATAAAAATTTCATAAGCACAGCTACAATAAATGTTTAAAGTGAGATCCTTCCCCTCTTCGTCTCATGTTCTTGAAGGCATTTCCTAAGATATGCGGTGTTATTTCCTCACAGACATTTCGAATAGCTTCAGTACGTTCTTCAATTTTATGTGGACGATTCGTAAATACTCGATTTTGTAGATGAGGATAAATGAAATAGTCCATAATTGTTAAATCCAGAGATCGTGGTGGACAGTCTACTATTCGAATATTAAAGAATTCATGGAATAATTCCATCGTTTCTCTAGTCTTACGGAATGTTGCATTATCTTGTTGGAAATATTCACCGCGGCATTCATCATTATGTAGTTGATTTACAAACGGTAACAATAAATTATTACGATATCGTTCTGCATCTAATCATATTATTAAAAAATCTTAGACCAATAATCCGTCTACACCAAACAGCAAGCCAAATGCTTGTTTTTTGTGAATGCAAGTGTGTTTCAAGAATGCATGTAGTTTTTTATGAGACCAACATTGTTCGCTTATTTATATATCCTGATAAATGAAACCATGTTTTATCGGACGAGGATTTGTTAAGAACGTCATCGTTATTAATCATACCTAACCATCTTTTTCAAGGATTCTCTGGCAGGCTCCATATGACAGTTGTGTTTACGGTGATCCATTTTGAAACCATTTCGTAGGTGATTGAGTTATTCATTCCTCAACATCTGCCATATTTTTAACTGTCAGCTTTAGTGGTCTACCAGCACTTGGTTTTCGGAACACATACCCTATTTCACGGAATTTAACCACTTACTCTTGAATCAATTGCAGCAAACTGTCATTTTCTGTTGCAAAATTTAGAAATTCTGCCCGAAATTCTTCTATACAAATCTGCAAACAGTACGACCATTCTCCATTTTCTAATTTTACACCATTTCTAAAGCATTCGATCAGAAAAGCTTTATGATTTATTGTCAACATTTTCAAGTGTCAATTAACAAATACTAATGACAGATAGGTTTCATTTGTCATGACATACCAACATAATATTTTCAAGAAATATCATGGCTTGCTAGAGGGTACATTTAACTGATCGTATGGTATGTTTAATAAATTAACATTATACAAATACTTAAAATAGATGTTATATATTTTATTCATTAATAGGACATTGGGCTCTTTCAGACATTTTAAATTTAACGGGTTAAAGCGCCAGTGATGATATGTAATTCGTCAAAAACGTTACAGCCGACCCTACAGTTACTAGAGTTGCTACCCTAGAGTTACTACAAGTGAAAATGTGTATGTTGTACAGGTAGCGGTTTCGATTTTATAGCGAAACGTGGAAATAAAGCTGAGAAAGTTTCGATTTACGTTCCTAGGCATATGTATACCCTTTTTTGTTCGCCAAACCCAATACAAAATTAAAACGAAATTAAAATTTGAAGATGAGGTGGTGTAAGTAACATTGAAGGTGCGACCAGACAAGTTTTTAGTATAGAGTAGGAATGTCAATAAGTATTTTTACGTTCAGCAAAAACAGAATATTAAATACAAATGAAAGCTGTACTATAGTACTATAGTATGTATTACTATAGTATGTATCACAAGTAAGAGGAAATTTAATTAGTTCTTGTGCTATTGTCACTACATCAGGAATTTTTATTCCACCTGCATATATTTTTTTTGGGTCAGAATGAAAGATGCTATAACTTTAAAGATAAGGAATGTGCCTGATTACCTTGTGATGCCATAGAGTTTGTTTCCTCCTATGCTGTTGATAGAGCAAATATACTAAGTAACATTAGAAGTGTTACATTCAGAAGGAGTAATTTGTTCAACTTGAGTCTTTGGCATCAAAATGACTATATTTAAAGCATGCTATGATAAGAATGTCAACTTACTTACTTACTTTTCTGCGAAGAGATTCATGTTCATGAGAGTTGATTAATATAGAAAAGTTTAGTTATTGCGTGTCCGTCTATAAGTGTTAAGCGTAACAAGATGCCTAGAGTTCGAGGACGTCAAAATGATCACCGTGGTAGTGACTATGACAGGGGAAGAAATGTTGCCTATCGAGATATTGGTTTGTCTTATCGCGAAATTGGGCGTCGTGTTAGTTGTACTGCAATGACAGTAATGCATGTGTGTCGAGTGTGGACAGAAGAAGGTAGAGGATCACGAAGAAAACCAACTGGTCAATCGAGGCGTACCACAGCGTGCTACAAGGCGTCAAATCCCTGACCAATGGTTTGGAGAAAGGAGGTAGATTGGTTAGTATACGTACAGTATATCGCCGCATTCGAACCTTTCGACTTTTTTCATACCGTCCTTTATTTTACCATCCTTTTATTTCGGACCATTGTCGTCAACGCTTGAACTGGTGCAGAAAACGGCAGTATTGGAAAGCGGAATGTACGATGTAAGTAGAAGGGTACGACGCCGGTGTGGAGGGCGACGCGATATTGGGTTTGCTGTTGAGAGGCATGCACGTCAGACTGTTGAAGTAATGGTTTGAGGGGCTATTGCTTATGATAGCCAATCACCACTTTTGTTTATTCGAAATATACATACATATGTAGGTACATATATCAGGCCAGTCCGAATTCTATCAAGAAAATTAACATTAAATGTATGTGATGTATCAAGGAAGTTGGATAAAAAGCGTCGTAAATAAAAAAAAAGCCTTTGAAACAGTTTTGAACTTGATTTTTAGATTCAGTGTTTGAAAGAAGTTTTAGTCAACAACAACTCACTAGTCCGTTTACCATCAGGCTGTTACTAAAAACTGTTCCAAGAAGATATGCAAGGGACTCTAAACTAAACTTTAAGGCAGGTAAAATAAAATAGCTGAAACATAAGATAGACTTGAGCCGAAATATAAAGAATTCAAAAAAATGAAGAAGGGATACTAAGACATCAAATAAAATATCTTGCTAGTGATGTTTCTTTAATTAATATTTTTAGGTCTTAGTAGTACAACATTTAGCTCCACCAATAACACCAGTTTGATTTATTTAAGTCTTAACGGTTGGATTTCCAAATCTTTTATTCATGCGTTACAGAACAGCCAGTATTTCATTGAATATTTTTAATATTTGTCAAAAAATAAATTAAATTTCTTGTAAGTTGCCTACGCTTAAACCCGATCAAAATAAAAACTAAGGTATAATATTTGATACCGTAGGAGATATTCAAATTGTCAATCATATTCTTGTATCCAAAGTAGGTTCATTTTTAAAAGAGCTTTGTAACAGTAGACGATTGCCATGCGTTCTCCCGAAGTAACGTGTTTTTGATATAGTTTGGCAGTAAATTTTTAATTACCTTTAAATATAGAGAAATGAACAAAATTTATATTAAAATTCAATTAATAGATGTGAAAAACCAATAACTTATTTATTTCATAGATTACTAAGAATATAGTGTTTCTCGATGCACTTTCATGCGTGAAATACTATAAACAACAAAAGTTAACCTCGAAACAAGTTCAAGTAGACTATTTACCCAAGATAAACGTTCAAACAATTGAGGATAATATAAATGTGTCCTAGTGGTATATATGTATGTAGAAAGAAGTTGCAAAAGGTCGAACAGTAAATTTGCGACGGGAAACAACTTCGAAACTCACGTGAATGCCATTGGCCTCCTATGGCAAAGAACAAACCTATGCTCGTGGTCATCTTTGGGAAGTGTAGAAAGGTATTCAGTACGTATGTATATAGATCAAAGTAACAGTCCAACGTTTAAGGTTTGCAGGTAACTTGATTATTAGAATAAAGGGAACAAAGGAAAAAGAACCTAATGCAAAAAGCCTCTTGCTGCGTCAGTTGTTGGCGAATGAAGGCATGCTATACTTCTATATTTCTAATGAATAACATTGTGTTATATCACATCCAAAACGTGATTACGTCCAGGGCAGCACTGATTGCTAAACATCGGTCTGTGCGTAAGTATAATCATTGTAACCTGAATACTATCAATTTCAATACCTTTTTTAGACTATAATACTTATTTTTACTTTCTTACATATTTTTAATTCAACACAACTTTTTTAATCCAAAAATTAAAGTGAGTTAACACGTTAAGACGTTAAGACGTGGACGTAAAAACTGGAATTATTACTTTCAGTGTAAAACAATGATTATAATGGCTAACTAGCATATTTTTCATTCAACAATCAACATTTTGCTGTAAAATTAATAAAAAAATAGTGTGAGGCTACAACTTAAGCTGCTTGTGACGTAAAACCTGGAGTTACTACTTTCAGTGCACAAAATTGATTATAATGGCTAAAATTTGAAAATTTATCAAATTCAGCCGCAACATAACATAATTGGCATCAATACTTACAAAACAAGGTGAATCACTAGTTGATTGCACTTTTATTGTCTGTTTAGACACTTCAAGTACGGTTACCATGCTTTCTGCCAGTTCCTTGTTTATAGTACCATGTAGCTGATTTTCGGGTGACATTCCTCCCCAGCCAGCAATAATAGCAGTAGTGTTTACCGGTATGCTGGGATTCTTGAGAATGCAAGCTTTAGCAGAATCAGTATTCTTATCTAAAATTACGGCACCTATTTCATCTGTTACTACTTTTTTTTCGAGTACACTATAATTTCTATTTTCTATTTGAACGATATTAAGATTTCCACCGCTGCAATACATACATATACACCTTGTTTTACGAAAAATAATTTAGGTGTATACTTACTATGCTTTCTGCGAGATACAAAAGTTGGCTGTTAATATAGTATTGGTTGGAAAAGTAAGGGCGCCCGTACATCCCCATATTAACCCGAATTTAGTCTGATAGCCTAGTTTTGCCTGTAAAATTTTATAGGTAAACATTTTTTCTTGATAGGTGACTGTTTGTTTGTAATCTTGCTTGGTATCGGTAGTGATAAAATTGCAGGAGTGCAATGACTACTACAACAATTGTGCTTTAGAACAAAAGTTTATCTCTTACCAAATATGGAAATTGGTTGCTTATTTCTCTCTTTTGGATTAAATGGTTTGCTGAAAGTAATACATAAATCACATTCAGGAATATTTTGTACAATTATCTTCCTATTTGTATCTTTCTCGCGAAAAAAAATGTTATGAAACGAAACTAGTCTTAGTTTATATTCAGCATTAACCACTTCAAATGATACTGTAGACTTCCACGGTCCGTGCCTCTATTATGAGGGCTTCTGGCTTCTGATCGCGTCATAGCTGTGTAAATATATACAAAAACAATAAAACAAAACCACAAGAATAAATAAATAGGTAAAAAGGAATTACAAACTCGTCGTTTCGCCACAAAACGTAAGTGGCTTCTTCAGAAGTGTGGGACATATACATAGCGTGTGAACGCCTGCGAACGGTCGATACCTAACCTGTATAGGCTATATTCTACTGAACGACTGTATTGGCAAAAATAGATTGTTGCATCTTAGTTCAGCGGTATATTAGATTTCCTGTCGAGTGGGAGATCTATCTAACTAATAACTACCTCTAGTTATTTTCCCACCGTAAAATTATTTTGCCATAAACAGTTTCTGCTCTATTCCATTTTTAAAACAACCGTTAACACTCAGAACGCGCTTTATTAAGAGATGTGTCAAGGAGTGAGTACTAGGACGTACTTCAACTGAAATACGCATGCTAGTAGGCGACAACAATTGTGTGCCTGCCTCACTCGCAGTCTGCATAGATAGACTTGAATGCCTTGCCCGCCATCGTCCGCTGATATAAAATCTAATGTATCGCTAAACTAAGATTCAGAAGTTATTTTTGCCAATACCATTGCACAGTAGAATAACACAGCGTACACAGGTTAGGTATCGACTGCTCACAGGCGTTAACACGGTATATAACCCCGCATTTCTGCACTTTTGTCAGAACGGTTTTGCCTCTAGTGTGGTTCAAATGTGGAGTTAAAGTAACCATTTTATCTACCTTTCCCGTTTAAACTAGCCACTTGCATTTATCTGGAAACGTCAATTTTGTAGTTTATTTTCTTTTATTTATTTACCCTTGTTGTTACTGTTGTTGTTTATTTAAATCTTTCAATATATTTACACTACTATGAGGCGCTCAAAATCCGGAAATCTTCATAACAGTTTACATCAACTATGTACTACTATTGCAATATGCATGTACTTTGAATAATTAATATTATTATATTTGACTTAGGAAAGAGAAAATAGTTTAACTTATAAGTAACATGGTTATTTTTAGTGTTTCGTAGTTATGATATAAAATAAGATACCTATATATTTTAAATTACTATAACTTTTTAACAAATCAAGTTAATAACAAAAAATAAATGAAATCTGATTGCCAAAAATCAATGACGGCAATTGCTCAATATTACCTCCATTTTGTTGTTGTAAGATTACCAAGCTTTCCTCCAAATTGTACACAGCATTTCGTAAAGTTTCTGATTAAATTACACCAATCTGCTCCGTAGTATTGTTATTTAATTCTTGCAGCGTTGTTAGTCGCCTTCTAAACACTAAACGTTTTATAAAACTCAATGGCTAGTAATCGGCTGGGTTAAGATCAGGTGATCTTTCTGGGCATGAATTTGAAATATTGATTAACAATTCTTTGACTGGTTCGAAAATGTGCGGGGGTACTCCATCCTGTACAAAATGATGTTTTCAATTCCGTGGTGCTGGTTTTGCAGCTGTGGAATAACAATTTTCTTCACAATTGCAAGTATGGTTAGTTACAGATACGACTTCTCCATACTGCATTTCCTCATAGAAATACGTACCTACCAATGATAAAATTAGCTGAAAAAACTGCACCAAAGGGCGACTTTCTTGTCCTTCTTGAACGATTTCTTCCACCAGATGTTACACTTCTGAGTATGGCTCCACCATTCAGAGTAAAATGTGCTTCATCTGGCCATAAAATACGGGATAAATTTTGGGGTTCAATTTCCGTCTTAATCATTACTAAGTCGTACCTAGTCGCTAAGTCTGCCTTCTAGAATTTCGCGTAAAATTTTGCAGATCATGGTGTACGGCATTTGCAATCGCTTGGATATCACATTTACACTGCTGATTGCTAGTGAATTACCTCTGATTATGTCCTGACTTACATGAAAAACCTCTGCAACTTGGACATCACTAATTATTGGTCTTTCTGATCTTGGTAGGTCAGTTAGGTCTGTTTTTGTTATTTTTGTATCATATTGTGGTGCGCTTTCGTTTGACAGTGGCCCGTTCTCAAACCCATTCTCGGTCGAAATCTTCGTAATGCACCAGTGTAATTGTTGCTGCATCTGCGCATAATATCACTGAACTAAACCAATTCGTGTTTGTAAGTCCATGCTATTGCTGTTTGAGTCGTTTGAACTCTACGTTTACTTGAGGTTTAATTTCAAAGTAAAACTCCAAATTGAATGATGATGTTGTTTTGATACTCGTCTTAACAATTGTAATGACAACGGTTTTGTTTCCCCTAGATACAATAAAATCCCAATCCGTAAGCAATCGGATTTCGGTCATTTTTTGTGATTAATTTAATTTGTTTAAAAGTTATACTAATTTAAAAGATACGCCTTCCTTTATGATAAGATTGTATATATTTTCACGACCTTTAAGTACTTATCTTTTAATTTCCGGATATTGTTTCCACTTTCAGGTCAATTAAAACACAATTGGGTTAAAAATCAATTTATTCATTGTCATTTTTTTTCTCGCATCTGGGAAGAAATATGTGTAAAATATTTTGAATTTAAGTTTAATTAATATCTTTCCATTTTTCATAGTCTTTACTTTTATTTCAAATACAGTCTGTAGGTAATTTTAGATGGTTTTTTAGCCCTTGTTTGTTACTGTTAGACTAATTCATGGGACCTTCTAAGAAACTATCCGATTTTAAAGTACTGAGATTAATAAGATTCGTTCTATCATCTATTTTATTTTGCCAATGCATCTTTGAAAAAAACTTTCGCAGAAGCAGCTGGACAATTGATGTAATTTAGCCAAAATCTACCCAAGGTAGAAATAACTCAAGAAACTCAAGATGACATCAAAATAAAAAAAAAATGAATCGGACTCAATGACAGCTTACAACACACATAATTCAGAAAAAGCCACAAAGAGAATAAAGAGAATGACTATGGCCATTGTTGAATGTGATGTAGGTATTGACTTTTAAGGAAATAATAAAAGACTTCATTATTTTTCCTAGGTCATGATCCAATGGCTGTCGGAGAATGGGGATAGTAACTCCGAGATTGCAGCCAGGATGTTAAGACGAGACCGGTGTGCTGGAGCAAAGAACAAGCTTTTGAAATCAAGGATTATCTCACGGAGGGCAAGGATTCACTTATACAAAACGATAATTCGACTAACAGTGACTTATGGCTGTGAGACGTAGGCAATGAATAAGAAAGAGTCAGAAAAGCTGGAGATCTGGCAACGGAAGATACTTAGAAGAATATTTGGGGAAAGCAAGGTTGTTAGAGCCCAACGTATAAGATGGCTGGGACATGTGCAACGAAGAGGAGATCACCGAATAGTGAAGAAAATGGGCTGAGTACAAGCGGTGGAAATGGATTTACAAGAGAAAGGATTTTTTAACTGGCGAGAGAAAGCAAGGAATAGGGAATAATGGGGACAAATAATCATGCAATGGGTCCAAATGCCTGTAAACGCTTATATACAGGGTATCCATGGTATAGTGGGACATAGGGAGAATACATACAATCGGTATTCGGTGAATATTACCTCC
>SMLS01062046.1:0-10580 GCA_004785975.1 Popillia japonica | reverse complement strand
GTATATATAAGTACTATTCTATATTCTACGGCTTTAGTAAATACGTAGATTATGATTTCTATTTAGTAGTTTGAATTAACCGCATTTTGTTTTTATGTTATCGCCCCAGAGATCTTGTACGGTGACGCTAGCACTTTGAATGACTGTATGCAGAGATACGATTCACACGTAAGACACTTGATGACCGCTTATAGGTAGAGTTTCATATACATACATATGTCATGTTGCATACACACAGGTGCCCATATGTTATGTGGGTGAAAAGCTGTACGTGTACAGTTACATAGGACGTAGTCGACTTATACGTGTAAATTAATGAAAATCACGTTTATCACTCCTATATAAAATAATTTAATTATACATATAGGTATTATCTCTTTGTACAGATATAAGTTACTCAAATTATTAGATTTAACAGTTCTGAAGAAGATCTATGTCAGTTACAGATCTTCTAGCGCAGCTGTATAATTCAGTTAGTTATATAATGTACATACGTAGTCATATAGCATAACATTACTAAACATACTTATACACTACGTGATAATCGTCTATCTTTATCAGATCATCGGTTTAAATACTCTTTCATGAGAACTTTACTTCATGTTTTTGTCACATTTATCGCAAATGATAATGTCGACTGCCCAATTTCTATTACATTTAAGAAACACTTCTTCAAAAAATTCCAGTAAATAATAAGTAACAAAATAATAATAATTGGCATACATTATAATAATTCACACGCTGTAAATGATCATAATTACAGTCATCAGAAATAATAAAGCAATTTCTATTCACTTTTTGCAGATACATTCAATGTTTGTATAGGTATGTAGGTTCCAATATTCGTCATTACACTCATTATTCAGTCTGCATTACACAAACCCTTATTGTACTAATTCTTATCATATCTTCTATGTAATACCTATTAACGTGTGCAACGATTACTTCCATTCATCACTTACAAAATGATTAATTTTTCTGCTTCGTGCAAAAATGTTCCTAAATATCAATAGTTATGATAACGTCATCGTTTAAGTATAATAAGATTTTCTCCATAAATAACTTTTGATAAATATCTAAAATGTGTCTCCATAAGGAAAAATATTTAAAATTGCGGAGTGATTTACATTTTATCATTTTTAAGGTCGTCGGTTATCAGCGCCAGGTTATCTAATCTTATCTAACTGAATTACATGGAGTAAACACATTTTCTTAAATACTCAAATTAGCTACCTTATTCAGCAATTTTTATACACACTAATTAAAAAGATATTCATATACACACATCACCAGAACATCAACGTATACGGAATAGTAGGTACAGTACTCACAAGGGAACACCGGCGGGTGTCCCCCTCCGATTTCGATGAAACTTCACAGATCGAAAGAGTACCTCAAAATAAGAGACACATATTTTTTTTATCTGCGTATCCGCACGATTTTGGGGTACAGCCCCCTCCAAAGTTTGGACGATTTTTCAATTTTTACAAATATTTTCTAAACTATAACAGATATTAAATTTTCTTCTTAACATAATTTGCAGCATATTTCATGACCCTACGGGTGGGGTCGTCCGTATTCACAAAAAGTTAATAACGGAGGACGGGGTACCCCATATGCCCCATTTTCTAATTTTTTTTTCTTTTTCTTATTCATCAAAAGAAGGCCGCTGTTACAGAGAATACGATGTATAACAAGCTTAGAAAATTAATAATTGTAAAAATAGAAAAATAATAATAAAGCGTCAAAATCAATAAACTTGTCCATTGATATAAATCAAATGAACTATAACAGATATAATTTTCTTTCCTTAACATAATTTCCAACATAATACATGGTCCCAAGGTAGATATCTTCACAAAAAGCTAATAACGGGGGACGGGGTACCCCATATCGATGGAAAAATAATTCAGGACATCGATCTGCGACGGTGGGCTTTAGAAGCTAAAGAAGAAATTGGACACGAATCGTTTAAAGCAGGACATTGGTGGATATGGCACTTCCAGAAGGTACATAAAAGAGTATCACGTAAAATAACAAAATGTATTACTCGTTCTACGCGTACTGATATGGAAAACCTAAAATTATATAGTAAGCGATACTTTTATTAATGAAATCAAGCCTTATATCACTGACATTGGCCAAAGCAACGTATACAAGGCTGATGAGAGGGGATTTAATCTAGAAGTACTTTCCGGTGGTACTTTAGCTGTGAAGGGTGAGAAAACCATTGAAGGTATTATGCAATCCTTGCATTCTACAACACATAGTTACACAATTTTGCTAGCCATTTCTGCAGACGGACGCTTACTTTCACCACTATTTTTAGTATTAAAGGAATACGTTTGGACCTCAAGTTGCGCAAACATTGTTTCGACCTGTAAATGCGCATATTTTTTCTTCGGTATCTGGTAAGCTCACTTCAGGTTATTTCAAAACCTGGCTAACGGATGTTTTTCTCTCGAATACCGGGTCAAATAATGTTCTTCCGGTTGATTCTTGGAGTGGGCATTGTGTTGCCGAACTTCAGCAATTAGTGCCAAAAGACAAAACTTTGAACATTTTAGGTATAGCAAAAAAAAACGAGAGTGATGGTACAACTTCCAGATATATGTATATGGTTTTAGACTGTGCAAAAATGTTAGAACTTTTTCGGATATAGTGATTCTGTTGAACTATGACGTAGATTTACATCAGAGATATAATATTATTAAGTTGCAATCCCTAACCCATAATCAGTTTTCTTCCCCAAGATTTTTCGACGTATTCAAGTACTCGTGGTATAAGAGTGGATACGTTGAGGAAAGACCTGGGTTCTTTAAAAATCCTGTGGAGTTTAGTATTAACAAAGATGTGCAGTCTACACCCTTGTGTAGTATTTGCAATAAACCAGCTATTGTGTGGTGTTCATTGTGCAAACAAAATCTGTGTTTTCAACACTTTTACACAGACTATCACTACTGTAATACTTACATAGCTTAATTACTATATGTATGTATATTAATCTTGTTCGCTATTGCAATACATATACATATACCAATAATCGCATTACAGTATGTCATGTATTAACATAACATAACATTTATAATAAATATTTTGAGTTATTATTACTATTATTAATTTTCTAAGTTTATTATACATCACCGTTTTCTATGTAAGAGCGATCTTTTTTTGGTGAATAATGAAAAAATTAGTTATTAAAAAAATGGGGGGTATGAGGTACCTCGTCCCCGTTAATAGCTTTTTCTGAAGATATCTACCTTGGGACCATGTAAATATAAATTATATCTGTTATAGTTCATTTGATTTATATCAATAGACAAGTTTATTGATTTTGAAGCTTTATTATTATTTTTCTATTTTTACAATTATTAATTTTGTAAACTTGTTATACATCATCGTATTCTATGCAAAAGCGGTCTTCTTTTGATGAATAAGAAAAAGAAAAAATGTTAAAAAAATGGGGGGTATGGGGTACCCCGTCCCCCGTTATTAACTTTTTGCGAATACGGACGACGCCACCCGTAGGGTCATGGAATATGCTACAAATTATGTTAAGAAGAAAATTTAATATCTGTTATAGTTTGATAATATTTGTAAAAATTGAAAAACTTGTCCAAACTTTGGAGGGGGCTGTACCCCAAAATCGTACGGATACGCAGATAAAAAAAAATACGTGTCTCTTATTTTGAGGTACTCTTTCGATCTGTCAAGTTTCATCGAAATCGGAGAGGGACACCCGCCGGTGTTCCCTTGTCAGTATAATTAATTACAAGTAATTACAAAAATAACCGAGCATATGATCATAGTAGGTATGTTTTTTCGGGTCTTGTCGCGTAGGTAACTATTCTCTGTCTTGACGTCAAGACAGAGAATAGATCCGAAAAAACAGACCTACTATGGATTACGGTCGTGAAAGCCTACACTCAACTATTGAGTATACGATCAGTTTATGGTAAGAGCTTATTATAATCAGAAAATGGCAGTTCTGGAAACCCAAGTTTACATTTTCACTACTTTGGAGTATTTAAGCTAGTGATCGAAGTTTTCCACGTTGATCGAATATAAAACTGTAACACGCACAGTATTCTAAACAAGTCGAGGATTAAGCATAATAGGTATTCAAGATGTTTAACGGCAGATGACGTTAAAACACATTGAGGAATAACAAGAGCAGGATTTATTATTACCTTTTGTTCTACGTTTATTTGGGTGACATTTTCTTTGCCTTTTTATTATGATAAAGAAAATCATTTAAAGCATACCGATACGTTAAAGATATTCTCACACAATCCGTATAAGGTATATACATATGTACAGTCAGTCAAAAAGGTATCCATACATTCTTCTTTTTAAAGTGTATTTCTTCGTTTTATTTGTTTATGTATACTTAAAAAGATTGTTGTGACAGTGTTATTTTTGGTGATAAGATTTAATCCTATTGGGTCAAATGGCCGATATAGGGCGGAGAAAAAGAATAAGGCTGTGAATATCGAAAATGTTTCTTTATTGGGTGAGTGCATGTCAGTCAAATGAGTAATTTAGTTTTCATTGACTGTATTATGAATCAACACATCTATTTAAACATTTAAAAAACAACTTAAATTTAAGTGTTCAGAAGTTGCAGTTAGAGACTATTCAAATGAAGCTTTTCATGCAATGTTTTTTATATTTTAATTACTTTTAAGGGGATATCCTATACCTACATTAAAAATATTTCTCTATAAATTTAATGGTAAGACAAAACTAAAAATGTTTACCTATTGTAAATAGAGTAGTGTATGGAGATTTTTTGGGTTAACTATATGTATGCATGTATGAAATCTGCTTCAACAGTTCACCACAAAGGTATACATAAAAATATCAAAGGTTTAAAGCTACTCTTGTTTTACTATTTTTGTATTTTACTAGACAGCCGTTAAGTGGATGTGTTTAAGCATTATTATACCAGTTTTAGCGTTATTACATCAATAATCATCAATTTAACAAGGATTTGTTTTCTTAATGTATGTACAGGTTTAAAATCAATTTCTATTAATTTGACATTTATATAAGAAAAACAAAAGCTTACCTTCTGGCTGTAGTGGTTTTGTACAACATGAATAGGGAGGCGGTGATTCTGAAAAAATAAATTGAATAAGCCGAAGATTCCGAAATATGTTTCATCTGGCTACAATTCAAACAAGTAATTAGTCAAAATCGCACATGGACAATAGTGATCATAAATGATTAGGTAACGCTTTCCGTCATTTTGGTCGACTTTTTACCACATGGTGATTCAAACGTCGGGTACCTATGTATATACCAACAGTGTGAAAATATAATATACATATATATATAACTAAAGATATTACTATAAATAAAACAGTGTCTTATCCAGTATAAAAATTATGAAAAATAATAATCCTGTAGAAAAAAAAACGGTTATATGTATGTATATATGTATATGCTTTCTTTGCCCATTAATAAAGGAAGCCAACTGTTACAAGCTACAGATACCATTAAAAGCTGATATACATATGTAGGTAGTATACAAGACAAAATTTTCAAGAAGGCACAGTATATGAAGTTAACTATGTAGTCAATTAAATTATATCAGTTTACGTTAACACTGCTTTATAATAATAAACTAAATAAATACATCCTCTAACGTTTTCTTAATAATAGTTGTATATTTATTAGTTACAACTAGTTATTCAAATACATAAAAGTATTTATAAACAAATAATAAACCATCCTACATGTATATTGTATTTAATACCATAATGATTTTTTATTATTCACGTTATTTGAAAACTGTTACTAATTTGCTTGAAAGTAGATACGTAGACGCTAATAAATAAATTCTTGAAAACAAAACCTTATAAAATATGGCAAAAAAATATCTAAATCTAATTAGGCAGACAAAACTAAATATACTTACTATATAAAATTACAAAACAACGAGATTCAGCTCGTTCGCCGTAGATTGTATGTAGAAATATACGCAAAATATTTGTTCACATTTACGTAATGGTGGAAGCAGGCGCCTCGCCGTGTAAATATTTATCATGGGGAGACGCCATACTTCGATACACTACATGTATTTTTGTTAGGACTATCTACAAAATATTCATTTAGTCTGGAGAAATCTGGCATTCTAAATAGTAGTTTGAAATTTAACGCACCAATAAAAAAATTGACTACTACACTATATAAAATAATAAATTCTGTCGCCTAGAAACTTTAAACTATTAATTATTCTTTCGAGATATATTTATATTTTAGACATCAAATCAAATCTATCAATAACACGCAGGTATCTGATATAAAGTTTATACTTCTTATTATTTGAGACATTTAACTGAAGGTAATGTAAAAATGAAAAAGAAAGAAAGTATGCATTAAACGCGTTTTGAAGGTATGTTTCCATACTTGCAAAATTAGTGCTAGTAATTCATTTCTTTTTATGTTTTTGAATCTTTTTCTATTTGATTTCTAAGGACCCCTAATTTTTTTTCTCTTTCTACAAATTCAAATATTTCAATATTTTAAAAATCACTATTTATTTTATATACTTTTGTGACACATCTTTTACTGCATACACACAGCCGGTAACTTGAGTATATGCACGCCCTAAAATTTTCAAATAACACTAATAAATCATAGTAAACTGTTTTCAAAATTAAATCAGTTTGTGTTATCGGTAATTAATAATTCATTTTCAACGAAATTAAACGAATTAATTTTGTATTGTGTTTAATTGAACTATTTTAATAACGAACTGACAATCTAGTTAATTTATTTTAATAAAGTTTTGACGACTGACGTATTTGAATGTTTATTTTTCAAAGACTGCATTGACTTGTATAGCATAAATGTCTACAATGCATTGACTTGTCCATTTTAAAACTGAACACAGGAAAGGGTGGGGATGATTAACGTTATATGTTCAGAGAAAAAAAACTCAGGGTAAATATGTATGCATGTTTGTAACTACCATGTGAACGTCTGCGAGTAGTCGATACCTAATCTGCCTACGCTATATTCTACTGTACGATTGTATTGGCAAAAATAGCTTGCTGCATCCTAGTTCAGCGATACATTAGATTTCCTATCTAGCGGGCGATCTAACTAACTAGGAACTAACTCTACTTATTTCGGCAGAAGTCTCACCGTAAAATTGTTTTACCATAAACAGTTTCTGCTCTGGTGCAATATTCCATTTTTAAAACGTCTGTTGCCACTCAGAACGCGCTTTATTGAGAAATGTGTGAAGGAATGAGCGCTAGGATGTATGAATTCAACTGAAATGCGCATGCTAGTATGCGACAACAATTATTTGTCTATCACACTCACAGTCTGCATAGCTCGATAAGAAATCTAATGTATCGCTGAACTAAGAGGCAGCAAACTATTTTTGCCTATACAATTGTACAGTAGAATATAGCGTACACAGATTAGGTATCAACCGCTCGCGGGCGTTCTCATGGTATATATCCACAAGCGTGTATATCTATATATGTATATGTATGTATAAGAACTATTGTGTAGAGTTAACGTACCGTAAACAATTTTAAACAATCGAATCATATAGAAGAGTTTATTATGGCGAGAAAGTAATCCATGTGACTACGTAGACATAGTGCCCACCTAGTATGCGGAAGTCCAATCTATTGGTTCATAAGAGCCATAACTAATTTTTTTATTTTTGATGTGTTTAGGTAACTCAAGATCTACAGACTAAATATAATGTCGATTATACAGGGTGTTCCGTTTCTTCTGGACGGATAGCAACTTGGTTTTTTTAAATGCAAACCTATATTTATCATTTATTTTGAATTTCCATGAAAAACAAATGCTAGTTTGTGTATAGTACTCATATGAAAAGCTTTACGGTTTTTGAGATACTTAGGTTATGTTTTTTATTCGATTTCCAGTAATCATAATATCAAAAGTTCTCTGGTTATGCCAATCAACGGAAAGAATATTTTTTGACCAAATGTTAAGCAACAACGGCTCTTCAGAATGCGATGTCAGAAACTGAGCTACAATATACAGAGTACACATAGAATCTTGTCAAATTTGAGGAAGAAAAACATGAAAAATCTCCGTAAATTCAAATAGAACACCCTGTATATTATTGGTCAGTAAAATTCACAGTTTAATATACTACAACTTTGCTACAGCTTTCGCTATACCTAAGTTTAATACTTTAAGAGACAAACGCAACAACTTAAAAGAGCAAAAAAACTCAAATGTTTTGGTTATTTTTGGAACGGTGGACATTTCGAGCAATTTCTTTAAGTTTTCAAAAACAAACAAGCTAAATATCTCAAAAACCGTAATTTTTTTTATATGAGTACTATACATAAAGTACCATTTGATTTTCATGGAGATTCAAAATAAATGATAAAAAATATAGGTTTGTATTTAAAAAATCCAAGTTCCTATCCGTCCAGAAGAAATGTAACACCCTGTATAATCGACGTTATAGTTAGTCTGTAGATCTTGAGTTAGCTAAACACATCAAAAATACAAAAATCAGTTATGTGTCTTATGAACCAATATATTGGACTTCCGCGTACTAGGTGGGCACCCTGTAGAGTGAAGTCTCGCAAACCATAACATATACTGAGAGTCTTAATTATAAAAGAAACCTTCGTATTTTATTAACAATTGAAATGGCTACAACTAATTAGAAAAATCGCGACTGATTGCGAAAATACATGACAAAATTGGAAATAGCACATTTTCTTTGTTTTAACTTAACATCCTTATTATAGCAAATTTCAAAAAATATCAAGAAAAGATTACGTTATAAACTTACTTGCATGTGACTTTCAATGATTATTTAAAATTTCGTATAATTTGGTCTTTCTAGGACCATCATCAACTTTACAATTTTAAAGGCATATCTGTCTTTTTAATTACAAATGATTAAGGCGCTTGAAGTGACAAATTCAGTGATCATACTTAACCATTTTGTAGCGTTTTTCAATACAACTACTACAATTATCGTCAAAATACGAAACTGTTTCCTATTTAAATGAGTTTGTATACATACAGTAAGTTACTGTTTACAAGAGCCCTGTAGTGTTCAGGCCAGCCTGTATATACCTACAAAATAAGGAAAATTGAATTTATTTCATGAACTTAATAACAACTAGCACAACAATCTGGATGCAAATAGAATATAAATGTAAAGTTTATTTATCAGGAATAAGATAAATGAAGTTATTGTTACTTACAGATTAATATTATATATTAATTGCAATAGAGGAAGAATTAAACCTTCTCAGTTTAATAAACATTCAACTGAATGGCATCATTATTGTATTGCAGTCTGTGCATTAATTACGAAAATAATTACTGTGTTGCTCTGAAGTTCAAGAGTCAACAATGTTCGTACTGCGAATATCTTAGTAATGATAATAAAATAGATTGCACCTTGAATTATTCTGTTTTGTATATACAAATTCCAACTTGCACTAACTTGCCAATCTTTATTAGAAATTAAAGCTTAGCTGCCTCTATATTATTACTATTAGGAAACACAGATTCCGAGGCGTATCTATGGGCGTTTTATTTCAATTTTTTCTTGAAATAAAATATGTATAACTAATTGGTAGCCTACAATTAATAGTTTTAAAGATATTTACAATTCTCTTCGCAAAGTATCACCTAGCGAAATTATTTTTTTATTAGTATATTTTAATTTCGTGTTTCATCTCGATTTTAATAAAAATAATTGAAAATTATTAAATTAGGTTAAAATTAAATAAAAATTAAATATGTGGACGAATACGAATATTAATTAATCTTCTGCAAAGTAGATACGTATCTAAGGAAATCAAGACTAATTTTAATCTCTTATACCTTGAAACGTTGACCACAATTTATATAATATTTTAATAACGTATTCTTTTCATTTTACTTTACTAAATTGATTATAAATATATTTTTGTGAAGACCAATTATTTTAACTTATAAGCACGTGTGTCGGAAGGCACAGTACAAAATATTTGCAGGCTGTTAACTATTTTTTAGGACTTCCTGCTTTAGATGTTACTACGAATTTGTTTATTGACCACAAATGTCTTACTTATAAATTGCAATTTGTTACTAAATATCTACATACATATGTACATATGTAAGTGCATTCCCATTTACATTGAACAAATTTTTAGTGATCAAAAAAGTATTACAATTTCCGACTTTATAAATTTAACTTTGCACTTCCATGCATTCCCATGTATATGCAGAGTAATAATACTCACCCTACAATTGTTTAAATAAATTGCAACCAGAATCGTACAAAGTTATTAATGTAGGGTTATAACTTACAGTTTTCCTGCTGACCTCACTGGCGTCTATTGCTTTTACGGTAAAAAGTGTTAATAATGTTGGTATTCTCTAAATAAGTGTTAACTGCAAAATACAAATTTGTTAGTTGGTGTACACGTGTAAGGAAATCATAGTGGAAGTAATGGAACTATCAGAATTATTGTGGACTTAGTGAAATTATTTGTATTGTAGAATTATAGAAATTATTACAAAATAATGTTCTGAAAGTACCTATAATGGGGTATATTTTAGCA
>ML217688.1:17413-35636 GCA_004785975.1 Popillia japonica | reverse complement strand
TACTATGTGTATTCTTTCGAGACCTGTCCTTTTGACTCTCCTGTCACTCCTTTAATACTATCTCCAAATCCATATTATTTTCTTATATATCTGCTCTTGACTCTATCTCTATGATTTTCTTATTATCGTGGCACACAGCACAATTTACAGCGCACAAAAGAATAAAACAGGCATTGGATCTACACCATTCTTTGATCTTTTGATTTGTTTCAATTACAATTAAATCAGGGGCTGGTCTTGTGTCCTTGGTTAATAAAGAGATCCAGACTTTGCAGTTATAAAAGATTAAGCATTTCAGTTTTTATATTTTTTTATTTTAACCTCATTTATACGCTGAACTTGTATCGATTCCTTTCTTCTCATTAAACTGCGGGATATTGTGGTTTATATTTGTGGTATTTTCGTGGGAACTCGATCAGAATCGAATGATTTCGCTTATTACAGCTGTGGCCGCATATACAATTTTCACAGCTACTTAAAATTATGGCCAGTATCGTTATCGACTGTTCGTATAATTACATATATTTAAGAGTTAGTTTTTTTAAATTAGTCCTACGCAGATCCATTTCACCTGAATTACCAGAAGTAGTATGTCAATGTAACACAAAGAAAAGTTACCAACGCATCATAGGTGTTAATAACATGTGAATGAATAGGTAGATATCGCAGAATAATTTATCAAACACATCTCCACTCCTACTTCATGCCATACAGGAACAACATCAAGTTATTTCTCAAACAATTCATTCAGCACATAATAATTTATCGTGAAATATGTGACATTTGAACATACAATTATGTTTCGATTCTCAGCGAGAAGTATGGTACCATGATCATTGTGTGCATCATACATTTCAATACTTGCCTGACATTTCTCTCGAGTTATAGATCTTGTTGTTAAATTGCCACAATAGACCACTACAAGTGGTAAGTGATACGGGAAGAAACATATATTTTATATTTCTATCTTGCTTGAATTTTACGTAAAAATTGTGGGGTTGCATGTACTTATGATATGAGCCTAATAATTGGGAAACATTTTTGTTTTTAAGAATCCATATGGAAGAAAAATATAAATGTTTGCTAAAGTTGAGTATGCAATTTTGTTTGCATTACTAGAGGTAATCAAACGATATAAATCGCTGGCGATTATTTAAATAACGTTATCGAAATTGATGTAATCTTCTCCTAATTGGGCCAATTATGGTAGATTACGGCATAAAACGATCAGTTAAATTATATACACAAGACGTAACAGATATGTGGTACAACGTTATGTTCAACTCCACTAACTACGTTTATGTTGGTTGATTTATTTCAGTATCTTAGCTTGCAAGTTATGGTTTTAAATATTTCGAATTTTTTTGTTTTGGGCCAGATTGTCTGATCTGGTAACAAATAAAAACCACGTGTATAAATGTGATGCTGAGGACGTTTTAATATACAGTAATATCTCGACTTACGCTACCCCAACTTACGCGAAGTTACGCGATTTTCAAATCTCGTCGATTTGTCTTTTGTTTAAGCGCCACACTCTCGATTAGTCACTTTCTTTACACTATTGCTAGTCAATTATTACACGAGACGATCATTTGCATACCTGCATGAAGCTATGGGACAAAACAGTTCTCTATTAAAGATTTTTGGAAACAATTCGATGTTGTAGATGCAGTGAGATTCATTGGACAATAGAAGAGCTTGAATCTTTAGATCCAGTTCAATTAGAAGATCGAATGACGGTTGGAACTTGATAGAAGGCCCCAGTTCGACTGGAAAGGGGTTACGAATTTTAGAAAACATAAACTCCAACGAAGAGCGCATTTCTTCTACAAAGCAAGGAATAAAAAAAAATAATTTTATGAAGCCTTCTGTATCGAAATAACTTCAGTTTGCGATTTTCTATTCATATTATCTAAACTTTTATTGAACACTATTTTTCTAAATTATAATTTTCTTTAGCCTCCAGTTTTAATTAAGAATAATTTATATGTACATATGTATTACATAATATATATACGCGAAATTATACCTCGATTTACGCGAATTCGACTTACGCTGTTATCGTTCACTCCCACCTATCGCGTAAATACGCATACTGTATATGCCACTTTGGAGAAACTAGTTTGTCGGCATTTATTTTTGAGGAGTCAAAAATCTATTGCACAGCTATCAGCCAGCGTCAATCTCTTCAATGTACTATACGGGAACTGTAAGAAGGAGATCGGCAGAGACATGTGCCCCCTTCCGCTCCATCTATTTTAATATGCGCAGTGCGACCTTATTTTTCATACTAATCTTTTGAAGATTCTATGGTTTTTCAAGGTTGGGTCGTTGGTCCGTTGACTTTTTTATCGCTAGTTAGAGCGGTCCCAAATCGTTCGAAGTGTAGGGTGTAGTTCCTCTTTGCAGGTGGTTTTTTTTTGGCTTGAGTTTGTTAGGCATCAGCAAGAAGTCGTGTAGTTGCAACAGGAGGCGGAGGTCTATCCGTACCCAGATCTCCTAGGTATTCGATTAGTGGGTTCGCCGACTGAGATACCCTTTCCAGAGTTCTTCTGGTCAGTGCCAATGCATGTTTGCACAGGGAATCGGCATGGATCTGAGTATTATTGACGAACCAAAGTGTCCCAAGGATAATTCGAAGCATTCTGCATTTCTGTCATGCATAAGGCATGAGCATAGTCTAGAAAGATCGCTCTGGATGAATGTAGCAACTCCAGGGCATTGCACATTTACTCCGCACGCTACTCCCATCGCTTAATCAATGCCCCACTGCCTGCTGCATATAAGTATTTGAGCTGGTGTCTGAACCACGTATGTACCTCTTGTTGAACATCGTTATCATCCTCGAAATGTTTACCGCCACGATGTTTTTTGTGTGGACTGAGCAGATAATAGTGGCTTGGGGCCAGGTCGCGACTGTAAGTCGGATGTTCACGAAGTTCTCACCCCGCCGGCTGTGTAGCGCAGTGCCTAGCGCGCTCGCTTCACAGTCTGGTGGTATCGGGTTCGGATCCCGGTGCCCTCTTTCTGAATTTGGTTTTCTGTAGTTTCCCAAATTCCACGGCAAATGCGGAAAGATAACATCTTAAGTCGGTTTACAGCCGCAGGCGTAATAATAACCCATGGCCAGCCGATGCCCCCTGTAATTGGCGCAAGCTGTTGGGGGATGCTAAGGCATGGATTATTATTATTATTATTATTATTATTACTAATTCTGCAAATCTCGCCTGGGCCAAGTGGGCCAAATGGGACCTGGCTTTATCGTGATGCAGCAATATTCCTCTCGTCAGTAAGACGTTTTTGTCGAATTGCATCCCGAAGCACCAACAAAACTCTACAGTATGATTCACGGCGAAAAAGGACGTTTCCACACAATCAAAACACACTTTGTTTGGGTTGGTAGTGGGGCACTCCTGAGTCATCACTAGTAAGAATCCTGTTAAGCGTGTTCTCCCATTCAACTGTGTATCGAGAGAGGTGTCGCCACAACGCCACTCGAATTCTTCAGCTCCTCGGTTAGTTGTCTAGGTACCCACCTTGAGCAAACTTTTCGGAAATTCAAACGATCGTGATCAGTTAGTAGGATAAACCATGAGAACATCCTATTGCAGTTACTATACCGTCTGTTGTTACCAGTCTGTCAGTTTGAATCATCTCTTCCACTCGTCGACGTGTTGCATCTGTCGAAATCTGAACGGGGCGGGCACTTCGCTGATCGTCAATTTTTGAGCGTTCTTCAGAGAATTTTGCCTTAACGCGGCAAACACTTTTCATCGTAAACAGGAGACATTTCCTTATCGATAACTTTTGCAGAACGTCCTTTTGCCCAGAAAAAAAAAACGCACAACAGCACGTTGCTCTTCCACAGGACATTCTGCGAGCACGGTCGCCATTTTAACACTCCCTGTGTTCGCGCACAGCAACTGTCACTTGAGAATTATAAAGCTGGATTGTGGTGATACCTATTAACAGATAGGGAGAGAACGCGCTTCTATTTTCAGCTTTTCTAGAGCAGTTTGTGACTTATTTAATGACTTTCCCTCGTACATTGTGACAAGACAAGACAAATTAAAAATAGATGGTGCTTTCTTATACTCATTACCAATCCCATCTCTACGAGTGGACCACTATCCAAGATAACTGCCTAATTTGACCTAAACTACCAATCACAGAGAGCTACCAATCCATCGATAATTACTTTTTTGATCATTCCACGTATTTGTGAAATATAATTCTAAAAATATGATTTTTCTGCAGCAATGTCTTGCGTTGTTTGAAAATTTTTGACATCTGCATAGAGCTGTTGCCTACACAATCTCCATAGCCCACGCAGCTGATTATTTCAACGGAATTGAAACGGAAAATGTTGATCAAATTTAAACAAAAATAAGTTTTCGGGTTGCATGGAGTGTTCAAAAAGAGGATTTATATTAAAATGAGATTAATAGATTTTTTTGGTGAAAATTCAGTTTAAATAAACGAAGTGTGTATTTCAACATAAGAATATTGTTTCTCCTGCCACATATTTTTGGTACAAATTACAAAGAAGATGGAATATCTCAATAGACAAAATCTTTTTAAAATCTCGAACCATTACAAAAATCTAGAAATAAACAGTCATTGATTGAAATATTTAGCTAATTAATTTCTGTTCTATAATTATTACTTTTATATATATTTTTATATTTTCTCATCTATTACTTGCATCCCAGCAAGATATTAGTCCTCTTTGTTTTATCGTGCTTATATTAAGCATTATAGACGCACGTTTCGTATAGAATTGCCTAATTTATTAGTGGCTCCATCACAGTAATGTACGATAAGTCATCGAACTAACGTTTGACAGGAACTTTCTCTCGATATCCTTTTATGGTTCGCATCCAGTACTACGAACGACAGGTGGGTTTACATGCATCTGCTTTACTTATTATTTACGATTGGAAGGAGCTGAAGCTTGTGTGAATCGAATTGTACAACGCGTAGTTCGTAAGTCCGTATAATACCGACAGACGTTTTGATGCTTCCAATATTCGGTCCAGTCGGTTTTTCTAATTATTTTTACACACCGAGATTATTAAATATGGTAATTCCGTTACCGCGACGGTGATTCTTTAATTAATAATGAGAAAGATGTGTACCAACGAAACCGAGGAAAAACTCAAACCGATTAATCAATGTTTTTTTTCTGTGAGAACGGTTAAGAAATTTTTAAGCTCTTGTAAGATTTTTAGCTTAATTATTTCATGAAAGAAAAAGGCTGTAGCAGTAGGCAGTGCAGTCATTACGGGGAATTTAATTAAGAAAATGATTTAAAATTAAGTATTTTCTCATTCGTCCAAACATTTTCCTCATATTGATCTCTATATATGTATGTATGTGTATGTATATACGTTCATGTGTTATCTCAAAGACTTATTATTTTCTTTATTTATCATTCAGTTTGCATCTACGGTCTTAACAATTAATTAACCGCACACAAATAAAACCTCAAAGTAACTTATATCATCGCGATAACTCCCGGCACATACGACCAGTTGCGCTATTAATTTCTATCAAAACGTTTGCAGGGTCCACAGAGCTTCTGTCACAGCGGAGATAGCGCCCTATGTGACCATCTTATTAGTTAAACATTGTACGAACTTGTTTGCGCGCTGCACCATTGCTCTGTACCGTACGCCTTTCGGTGACAGCCGTCAACATCGACTGACCTTGTGTGTGACTGTGAACGAACGTAAAGATGCACCACATACATATTATTTGCAAGGCGCCATCTAATTTCTCGTTTTATCGTTGAATGTAATCTAGAGGCAGTTAATTACTCTGACATAATAGTCGGTTTTGTATGGTATCGTTTACATTTGAGTTCATGGAGCTTTACTTGAATAAAATTTCCTGTTTATTTATTTATAAATTCAGAATGTCCGTAATTATTCTGTTAAGTGACTATTTGTAACAAGCGAGATTACGTATCTGTTTTATTAATAACGCTGGGGCAGAGAAGAAAGAAAGACATACAAAATGAAAATCAATGAAAATAATGACGTAGATGACTCACAGATACGAAATAAGAAAATTAGCGAGATCTATTTCAAACTTTTAGTCTACAGAAAGAATAGAAAGTAGACATATGGAATCTACCTATGAGTTGCAATAGATGAAAAAACTTTGCACGGAAAGCGTTGTGTACTTTGTTTTTATAGCAATTTTAAAGCTTAACAGAATGGCACCTATACAGGGTGTCCTGGAAAATGTGGGAAATCTCTTGGATTCAGATAGAACATTAAAAAATAAGATTACAAGTTCCCATATTTTTTTTCCTAGCGGCCCTCCCCACGGAGATACGGCCTCCTAAAAGACGCCACTGGAAAACAATTTTTCTTGAATAACTTTTAAACTATTTAATATAATTTAATGAAAATTTAATTTGATAAACAGTAGTAAGAACCTCTTAAAATACTGCCCTTAAAACATAATTAGCTTGTTTAGTTTACCAGGGGTGTACTAGGTTGTACATTTTAATGCTTACATTTTTAACACCCTGTATGGTAGAGTTAACAAAAATAAATTTGGATACCTTAAAAATTAAGCTGAAGAAAAGGTATCATCAAGGATCATGTATAAAATACATAGTGAATTCAGGATTAAAAATAATTTAGTGTTTAATTTTCGTGTACATTATTTTTTAGGTTGTTTTTTAATAATTTCAAGAAAAACATGGCTTACATTTTGTAAAAATAATTTTTGTTGGTGCCTCTCAGGGACAAAACTTAAGACTTAAGAATCTTCGTAATTTTGTCGGATTAAATATACTAAACTAAAACTTTTCTTCTCCTTGAATGACTTTCGTATCAAACTTTGTTGCAGACAAAAACAAAATTAGAAATAATGGTTCTTTTTACTAAAAATAAAACATTAATTCCTTTATTATGTTTTTTCTCGAAAACGGTTCATTTTATCGACACTGAATAAGAGTACCTTTTCTTTAGCTTAATGTTCAAGGTATTCAAACTAATTTTTTTAACTCCTTACCATACAGGGTGATAAAAATGTAAGCATTAAAATGTACAACCTATTAAATTGGCTTTCAAAAAATGAGTAGCTGTGTTTCTGCCAAGGTATATGTATAAGATCGTAAGAAATCCTGTGTATATTCATGCTAACCAGAATTAACATTAGCATCGGGCGTTCCAATATATTTTTTTTTACAATTTTGGATGAACATTTTGAGTTCCACAAGAGTAGTAACGCAACAGTTGTCATCAAAAACATTTGGTATGTTTATCCTAATCCATGACGTTTATAAATGCCAAAAATATTTCCGACTCGTGTCCATCAGGAAGACCAACAATGGTTGACAATGACGTGGTAAGGGCGGAAGTGGAAGTAAATCCGTATCAGACAATCGAAGCATTGTTAAAGTGTCTTAACCAATCTTGGTCGATCATCCTAGAGGATTTGCAGGAAATTGGGAAAGTAAGCAGAGCAGTGTCTGGCTCTCGGATAATCTGTCAGAAAAAAACCTTATTGCTTCAATCACACAATACAGAAGTGTTTTTTGATCACTTGATCATCAGAGACGAAAGTACTTTTTCTTTTATAATAATTCAAAACACCAGAAACAGTTGCTCTCTTCAAACGAATCGCCATGAAACACTGTTAAGCCAGGTTTACACTCCAAAAAGAGTCTTTTGTGTGTTTGCTGGAGTATTAGCGGCATTGTTCAATTTGAACAACAGGAACAATATTGGATCGTGTAGATGCACGATAATACAAGACTACACAGCGCAAAATGAACCTTGGCAAAAATTAATAAAATAGGATGGGAGGTACTGCCTCAACCACCATACTCGCCCCAATTTGCATCATCAATTCCATTTATTACGATTGCTTCAACACTTTCTAAGTGGTAAAAAATAGCAAATGAAAGGTATGATATTCAAAATGGTATCTCTATATATTTTGCTCAAAAAACCAATTGATTTTTATCGATCTGACATTGAAAATTTGCACACTTGTTTAATGTACAAAAAAGACTACTTTCCGGTTCCTCTATTTTTTTCGACATAGAAAGAGATCTTTTGAAGCAGTTAAGAGGCATATCTCTGAGATACCCAGTTCAGATTGGAAAAATGTTTTGACAACTGTTCATGGCAATATAAACCTAATACTTTACTCCGATGGCGGACATGAGGTTATAAAAACTGTTTGATAACAAACTGAAGTCAATTTGTCACTGCCAACAGACGTCATTTATGGAGATGACGTAAATAGTTGATGCACAGGTAATGGTTTTGCTTTTTGTAATAAAATCACTATTCTTGCAAAGAACAGTCGGTTGCAATCTCTATATAAAATACATACAGTCAACGCAACATTATAGGTACTATTCAAATGGGGTATACATATCCACTAGTGAAAATTACTTTCTATCAACTTACAGTTGTGAGGATTAATTCGTAGACGATACGCCAGCTATACCTTCGGCAGTTGTTTTCATAAATCATACTGAGAAGCAGATAATAGGAATTGCACAGCTTACCTGAAAAGAACAAAAAACTATTACCGTTCATATCACACAGTATAATTAACTATTACTATGAATACGTTAAGATATACATACATATAGTTAGATTATTATAAGAAGTACATGTACATACGTAACGACTGAGCTGCACGAATTGTGCTTGCCATTGGCGTTGTAATAAATTTTAAAAAGGGGTATAAAATGTGAACATTATCACATAACCTAGAAAAATTAAGTAGAAGCACATGGTTGTGAATTAAATAATTATTGTTTTTCGAAGTTATATGCGAAGCAATCAATAAAAATAAAAATGTTTACTCCTTTAATTGCGTATATCTAAATATTTCTACTAATAACACACTAAATCCAATAAACTACAAGACCGCTATGAGAACGGACTTCACCCAAAAGGCAACAATCGACTCGTCCGAACGCGCTTTCGTTCATAGCGCATGATGTACTTATAAAAATCGTACCATATTGACCTCTATTACTTCATATTATATTAGCATATATTAACTAACAATATATGTATTTTATAATGATACTTTCAACAACAAACCTTGACAGAAAGTTCTAAATTCATTTTACACTTTGCTATTTTATTGAAAAATTATAATTGATACTATAATACCCGTACGCGGTTTCAAACGTAATTAGAATATAATAGAACATTGCGCAAATCTATCTTCGTATGCATGAAATAGGCGTGGTTTAATGCACTTTGAATTGTCTAGATAATTATTACGACCTGTAACCTGACCTTCCTGCTTGCCAATTAATCCTACTATAACTTGCGTTTGAAAGGTTTTTTGATCGATCTGCTCGATTATCTATCAGTCAACATAAAAAGAAAAGGTGTGAAAATATGAAATACATAGAATACAGAGTATGAGTTGTTTGTAGTTTAATTCTCTTTAACTCTTTACAATCTTTCCCAAGGCATATTCTTTAAACTCATTTCCGCTTTGATTTCGTTTTTAAATTGAAAATAAAAGCTCCCAATTGACCTAGAAACCACAAAATTCTTTTTCCCTTTTTTTACGCTTTAGTTTTATCCGGCTTAAAGCCTTAAAATTTCGCTTTTTCTCTCTTTATGGCTACCGTTCCCTTTTGAAATCGTCATAATTTCCCGCATAATTTCCGCGTGTTATTTTCAGATAAATGGTTTTCAATTTTCCGCATACTAAAATTGCAATTATAATTTATCGAACGAGTTGGAATCCTTTTCGGTGGAATTTTTCAGGTCGCCGAACAAAAGATTTATCAAATATTCGCGTGCCGTGAGATCAATTCTACGTCAATTCATCAAAATACGTTTTTAAATGTATTTTAGCAATTACTGCGTACCGCATGCGGGTAATTATACAGTCTGCAATGAATTACAAAAGTTAAAAGTCGTGTTTCAATTTACATCATAAAGCAGCTATAAGGGCTTCCAATTTTTGAAGGGTTGTTACATAGTAGTAGTAATAATAATAATAATAATAGTAATAATAATAATATAACTTTATTGCCCAAACAGGTACAACTAGCGTATATATAGGATACCATATTCCACCATATTCGAGTTTGGAAAGAACGAAAGAGTAATACAAAGTTTTAATCAAATGAATATATTGGAAGAGCCTGGAGATACGCATCACAAAACCCAAAGCTTTCGAAGATTCAGAACAAACTTTAGCGAAGTGGTATTTAAAAGAAAAGCTGGGATCAAACAATACACCCAAATCAGTAATAATAGATTTTCTCTCTAGAAAGTAGTCTTCCATATAGTAAGAGACGATTAAAGGTGACGTTGTACGTGTGTAGGATACAATGTAACAATTACTAGCATTAACATGAAGCTTATATCGACGACGCCATTCCACCAGCTTATCTAAGTTAGCCTGAAGGATGAATGAATCGTGCACTGTGGAAATCTGGTTGTACAGTTTAATGTCATCAGCTTAGGCAAGAACAAGACAGGAGAAAGAAAGTAGGAGATCATTGATAAATAAACTGAACAATAGAGGACACAAATTGGAGCCTTGCGGAACTCCAGAGATTGGAGAAAATTCGTATGAAAGAAATCCATTGTATAGGACATAACATCGGGGATCAATCAAATATGAATCAAGGAGCTTGATAACTCGTGGAACAAAGCCAAAGGAACTATTTTTATCCAGAAGAATTTGATGATCTGTAGTGTCAAATGCTCGTGAAAGATCAGTAAAAACCACATCTAATTGGCCCCGTCTATTAAGAACTTCACCTATCTCTTGACTCGTACAAGCCAAATTAGTAGTAGTGGAGCGACCCGGCACAAAGCCATGCTGGTTTGAAGATAAGTATGTACGTACGTTATTATAAATGGAAGTATACAGATGTTTTTCGTAGACCTTCGCAAAGTTAGACCAAATAGAGATGGGTCTATAATTAGAAAGAAGCGTTGAGTCATTCTTTTTGAAAACAGAACATATTTGGCGCGTTTCCACAAGGTAGGGAAGACATTAGTACGAACAGATAAGTTTATAATGACTTTTAAGGGATAAGCAAAGACATGTCGACAGTCACGAACAAGGAAGCTAGTATTTAAGTCGTCACCGGTAGTTGCCTTATTAGGTAACTTCGACATTATATGTATAAGCTCCTCTTCGGTTGCCGGAAGGATATGTAATGGCAGCGTGCTACCTTGGTGACTCTGGAGATCCATCATCGCAGTAGGTGCATACACAGCAGAAAAAGCATTGGCGAAAGCATTAACCATATCGACGGGCTCAGTATATTCGTTCTCCAATGAGTCGCATAGTCTCCCAGGAATTCTGGTTGATCCTTTCTTGGCATTAAGAAAATTCCATAGATTGGATGGGCAGTCCTTGATGTTGTGTTCAATGACTTAATCATTATAGCTGGCAGCAATTTGAGTTTTGCATAGTGTCCTTAATTTCTTAAATTCAGTATGGTAGTAAGCATTCCCAGTGTTGCTCCATTACTTGTGAAAGTAGTGTATAATTATACAAAACAATAAAATACTTAAAGCATAAAAATTAATAAAATAATATTCTTCAGACCATAATAAGCAGATTGAAGTAAACTTACCTTAGTCTAAAGTCGCTTAGTTTAGGCTTTAAGTTAAAATTTTGAAATCGTTTCTTTATTATAAATTCAAAACGGCTTATGCGATTTTAATAAGATTTGGCATGGTCAGTTAATATTATTGGACGAATGTTTTGAGAAAATTTCAAGCAAATACCAATACCGTAAGTAAATGAAACCCTTATGACCATATTTTTTTTGTCTGCCTGTATAGAGACATTATTCGATAGAGTATGGAAAAACGATTAAATTATATCTATTCTAAAATTTGTAATAAACACTTCGTTTTTCTCGAAAATGAATAAAAATAGGAAAATTTTACAAGAGTCATAATTTGATCGAATACAAATTATTTCGTGTTTCTATTATATACAGCAAAAAGAAAATTGTTAATTTTCATAATAGTCATGCGTGTTTCATTCGCTTCCAGTATTGGTATTTTCTTGGAATTTTTTCAAAACATTCGTCCAATAATACTAAGTGACCATGCCAAATCTTATTAAAATCGCATAAGCCGTTTTGAATTTATAATAAAGAAACGATTGCAAAATTTTAACTTTAAGGCCGCATAGCGATCAAACTAACCGACTTTGGATTACGGTAAGTTTACTTAAAGACCTTTTAGAGACACCTTGTATAAGTGCCATTTTCAGGAGTAAAACGTGAAAGATGGAAGTCACAAGCTCATGGTAGTTTGACATGTCAACCACGCTAGAGGCAATACATATTTCTGCTTCATTCTGCAGAAATACACTGTTCCAATTGACGTTTATTAAACCGGTTTTCAATAATATAGTTTCTTGATACTATAGTTGTCGTATGACTTCTTCTAGATTCGATAGAATCTTAAAAAAATCAAGGACAACAATACGAAAATGTAGAGTGAAATTCAAAAAATAAATCCTAAACCAGCAAAAGTTGGGAACATTTCGTATAAATTATTCATTTACAAATAAATGCGCAGAGTGAAGAAGACCACGCCAAAATATTCTTACAAAAACTTGAAGTATGCGCGAAAGAAAATAAAAACAAAAAAAAAGAAGCGTAATAGAATTTTCTCTTCTGAATCTACAGAATAAAATACGAATTTCCATTTCCATTAATTTTTTCCAACCGCCCGGTACTTGTTTCGTATTCAACACCACTTTTTCTTTTACACACAGAGACGGAGACACTCCATGAGAGGACGGGCGCAATTTAATACAAGAGCTCGGATAACCGTACGGAACGCGCTGTGTAACTTCCATTTCCACTGCCCTCCCTCGGTTGCTGCTCTAATGCATCTCATTTACACACACACGCCTCTTCTGCGGCATTCCCTAACTTCCGGGATTCCGAAACAGGGGTGGAAAAAAAAGAGCTGGATGAAAAAATACCGGGGAGTATTATTGAAAATAGCCTCTTATTTTTTCCTGTACGACGGTGACTTTGTGAAGCTGTTGAACATTTTGGATGGTTCGGATAGGGTAAAAGTAGAATCGATATTCAAATTTGGGATCACGCCTTCCTTCTAGTCGGATGGATTTGCGAGGCGGACGCGATGAAAGGGCGTAAATCAAAGACATTGCTCCGAGATGCTAGACTATTGGCTGTCGATCATTTCCTGCAGATTGTAGGTTACGAGCCACTGCGATGAAGTATAGTTCGTTCAGCTGTATACGATTGATCTTCAATTAACTCGGATGTCGATTTTTATTGATTGTCTATGAATTATCTTATTTCTTTGCCATTAAGTGGACAGAATAAAATAAAAAATGGGATTGCCTCTAAAAAAACTGTGTTTGAAAGTTACCTAAGTTAAATTAATTTGTCAGGTAACACAATTCCTTCGAAATTTTATTCCTGCAGTTTGAATTATATATTTTATGACTATCAAACAGTCGATAGAGATGAGAAAACAAGATTACATTTAGATGAAATCAGATATCAACCGTATATAGTTGAACAGACTATACCAGAAAAAAAACCAGTCCTCGTGAGACGATATTTGGGATGCTTAGGATCCATTAGGGGGTGAACGGGAGCAGCAATTCAGAGATGTCTATCGTGTTCACGGTCGTCTTTCCAGGATTTTTCCGTTTATACATAAATACATATGTAGATGGGGTATATCCAGAAGAAGACTGCGATTTTCGATTCCGTGAAGTGATATTTTAGGCTCGACTGATGTAAGAAGGGACTATTTGCGTAGCTTTTAGAGTCGTTTGACATACGGGCGTTGGGCGAATGGGGGTGGGGAAGCATAATTTTTTTTATATGTTTATCCTCCGAATTGCATTTTGAATTTTTATTTACTGCTATATTATGTGATAGTAGAGATAAAGGAATTGCTATTTTTCGAAACTAGTAAAAAAACAATAAACGATGATATTTTGACGTATTGGCTTTTTGTAATACGTTAAAAATTGTTATGTTTATTCCATTTATTTATAAAAAATAAAATTTCACATTGATATTCCATTTTTCAAACAAGTCTTTATTAAAAATCTGTCATTAAAGCTTATTTCAATCTTAAATTACACAGCAGGTACTGTAGCGGTAGTCTTGACAAACTTAAACATTTTGGAGTAACAAAATGTCTAACATTGCATAAATTATCTTCTGAACATATTTGCTATTTTTGAGGTTAAGAGAATTTATAAGATATAAGAAATATAAGAGAAGCAGGTAGACTAAGGTATTCTTGCTGTTTCTTGTGTAGTGGGGCACCATCTTAAGTTTTCCTTTCCAAAGTAAGTTCCAAGTAACTTGATATTCTTAGCAGACGTTTCGCCACTAATGTAAGCGGCTTCTTCAGGAGCAAGGAGGTTAACTGGGTGGGTACCAGAAGGTCACGGTAACTCGACGTGTCAACCACGCTAGAGGCGAAAACCTTCTGACAAGAAAAGACCGAATTGCAGGGGTATATGTATATACGACTGTGCAGCGATGCGGATCAGTAAACACTAGAGAGTTGGTAACCATCGTCGCGATTGAGATTCTGAGGATGTTTCTTAATCTCGATCACTTCCCTTATCTTTCGAGGAAAATAGTGTTGCGACTTACTTAGGACAGATGTCTGATCAAAACAAATTTTGTGACCCGTGTCGAGGAAATGTTCAGCTAAGGCTGAATGCGCTGAAGACCGCATCTTTGGAGTAAATAAGCTTATGTTGCTCTATGGTGCGTATGGTGTTTCTAAATAAATTATCTGTCAAATGACACTAAATTCAACATAGATTCCTATTTAAAAAAATTCAAGATAGCTGTCTCAGACAAGCACTGGTCTTTTAAAACAAATGAAACACACGTCAAAACGTAGATATGTATCTATGATTCAACCCCATAATCTTAAATCCAAATGTCAAACCGTTTCTACATAACACCATTTATGAAATACTTTATACTCATCTTGTATGATGATATGATTACATATTTGTACATAGTTTATATTGCTTGACAAAGCTGTCAGTTTGAATTAACAAAACACTTTCGCAGTATATTTTTGCCAGTAACAAGTATTACCATTTCATCTACATACTAACTATGCATGGCAATTGTGATAGAGCGCTGTTCTGCTCTAGAATAGTAATGAATATTCGCTCTTTTTAAGCCAGATAGAAGTCTCAGGAGCAAAACTTAAACTAAGCCTGAACTTGCTCGAAATAATGGCTATTTTTTACTACCAAGTGCAATCTGAAATTGTCAGACGGAAGCAAGATGAAATAAATACAAAACGTAGTATAATTATAATCTGAAACCATACAGTCTAAACATCGACAATTCGTTATCCATATAAAATTCATTCAATTATCCAGCTCTGCAGTGCCGCGAGGGAGATGTTCTACGAATGGTGTTGTGCTTACTACAGAAGGGCACCGGAAAGTGCGCCGATATAACGGGAAGCTGGGGCATTCCCTGCCGAAAGTTATCGATCAAGATTATGTGGGCCTGTACTTTGTATAAAAGATTCGATAACTTTTTCTTGGGATAACATTAAAAAAAATCGTAAACCTACACACTTTCATTTAGAATCAAAATCCATGTGATCTCTGACGAAAGATGACGTAAATAATATGTTGGTAAAGCAAATAATACCCCGTAAGCTGTCTAACCGGTCTAACCTGAAAGTTGCAAGATTGATATTTGACAGTTTTTTCTACGCTTCTGTGTGCCTGGTTCTTTTCATTTTTATTTTATTCCTGCATTTTCGTTAATTGTCATAAAAGTTTTTTTTTAATCTAATCTTTCTAATCTAGGAAATAATACAGTGTATGCTTGGTAAGTTTGTAGCACATTAATTGTAATAACAATCAAAACAAGAGTTGTTTCAGATTATCATAATAGTGTTTAGACTGGAGCATGATGCCTTTATTTTAAAGTCACATTACAGAAGTGGTACACGAGATGATAATGGGAATTGGAATTATTCTCTACAAAGTTGTATTGAACAATTCACTGAGGCGTGCCCAGATGTTGATATTGATTACGATGCACTGAAACACAGCCGCCATGTTATAATTCGTCGTTTTGTTTTTGCAAAAATAAACCGACTGGTAGATCTAGAAAATTAACCGAAAATGTTACACAATTTAGAAGAACTTCAAGCAGCTATACGAGAAGAAATAAATAATATCACCATAGAAGAACTGCAAAATGTATTTGAAAATTTAAATCGCAGAGTAAATATTTGTTTAGATAACAACGGAAACCACTTACAACATTTATTATAACTATTTTTCTGTTACTTAGTTGTGGTTATTTAACCTAAACCCTATAAACCTAACCTGTAAAATTTTAATTGTCAATAGATGTAAATAAAAATTTCTGGGGGAATTTTATTTTTAAATATGTATGTATTACCATAATGTTAAATGGGTTGCATATCTAAAAGAGGTCAAACATTTTTCTCAATTTTATAAATAAAAAAAGAAAATACTGTTTCTTTGGATTAAAGGACCTTTTTCTCATATACGTGAACGATTTTCGTATATAATGCAAAAGGAGATGGAGAAAATAAAATTGATGTATTTCCTTCCGTAAATACGAACAATTTTTGTCCATATTCGGACGTTTATTGCAATACTATATGAAATATTATATCCGAAGAAATAAACTCCCAAAATATTGACTGGTAGTGCGTCTTTTGTCGCAACTAAACATCTATTGACTTCGCCGAGACGGTTAAATTCGGGCTCTAACCCAATTTTCCGTATTATCGGAAGCTTACCGGCGAAGAAAATCAAATAATTTTACCGATACAGATCGCTTTACGTGCCCAATTCCAATTCTATCGGATTCCTTTCTACGTAGTAGTTACATGTATTGTAGTCGAAACAACGCAGATATCCGCAAATAGCCGTCGAAAATACTAAAAAAGGGAATAAAAAGAAACAAAACGTTCCTCCAAACGAACGCCAAACGTACACAAAGAGAAAACAAAATTCTTTGTCGTATCTATAGGGCAAAGAATGTTGTGTGCTGGTATGTTCTCTTTTTTTCCTTTTTTTTAACGTTCACGTCCTTGTCACAGACTAGAAATCGAATTAATGTATTCTTGTCTGAAATATTTACAAGGGGATATGTATTTATGTATGCATTAGTAAGTACGAAACATTGCCAACGTGAAGAAAACGGCTTTATTGTACGATAGTATTGCAAAACGCAAACCATACGCCCGCTCTACACACTAACAATAAATAAGGAAAATAAGGTCGTATCATACGACACGAATATTCAGTAATATTTTCCATCGCACACCGACAGATTTAGTGTGACATATTGCAGGTTTCATGTAAACTTAATTGAAAATAGATACAACAAGAAACTTGTTGCGTGTCATGCTAGCAATTGTATACATATTTATGAGTAGTGAAAATTTTATATCTGTATTACGTGTATGTAGCTTTATTGAGAGAATATATTTTTGTACAGTCTCTATAAATTGCAATGAAACAAGTTTTGAACTACCAACCGACGATGTCATTCACAAGAATTCAGGGCTTGCTTATGAAAAATTTATTCAAAATGTGAGTTGCATCATAAAGACGTATTTGATTTTTGTATTGACGTTAATATTCACTAGTAGGTATATTATTCTTCATATACATATACATTACCTAGGGAAGCATTCAAGGAGTTGCTTGAATTTGTCATTGTTCATTATCTGCACATTTTCAAAATAGATGGAATTTTGATTACCGTTGGACTGGAAGTGCAGAATATAATTTGTAATATTGTGCACAATAAGATTGAAAAAAATCCATCGATAGGAATCGAATGCGGGCTGCCAGGGTGGCAGGCGTAGATCCAGTCCACAGCGTTACGCACGCTTGCTTATACCAACATTAATGGTATAAAAAGAACGCGCACAACAACGTTGATTTTCTCAGAAAATAGGATGCGTTATGATAAAGACTCGTACCTGGGCACTCAAAGGAGATCTCTCTATAACATAGTTGAGACCCGTCAATATCAGTGGCGGACAATCCTGGTGTTGCCCTTGTCAGGTCCAATATAAAATAAACGAGAAACATAACATCAGGCTAAGGAGTCCCAAGTTCGGCATACCATAACAAAGCAAAAACAGTTTGTTAAATTGAATTTTTGTAGCCAAGAGAAAAGAGAAAGTAAAACCTAATT
>ML217688.1:0-12413 GCA_004785975.1 Popillia japonica | reverse complement strand
AAAAATGTTATGAAAATACAGACTGCCTGACCTAAACATTTTTGCACCTATGGAATGCGGACATAATGTATGAAATAAATTCAGAAACGATCGTTTAGATTTTAGCCTTTGAGGCTCTTGGTGTTGCTCGAAAAGGGGGTAAGGATTATCGAATGTTTTCTTAAACTTCTCGCTAAATTCAAGTGCCTCGCCCTGCGTAAGTTGGGACTGTGAGAGCCAGATGCTTGGTAAAGTTTGGCAGCCTTCATGCACTCAGCTACAAAACTTGTTCAGAATCATGTAGTTCTTGTACATCGTTCTCGCACTCTTACTGCAGAATTAATCTCCAGTGCAGGTTTGCAGTTCAGCTAAATTTTGTGGTACATGGATTTCCACATTAGACTATCAAATAGTTCTATCAAAACTAATCAAGAGGTGCGCAAACTGGTTATCGATCAGTGCGCCAATTTATTTGATAGAAACGGACCATCAAGATGATTGCTATTTGGACAAATTACTGCAAGTAATGGAACTAGATCAGCAATTTTTGCGGATATTGAACCATCCAATAAGTATTTACTTGAGTTGCATATCTGTAGTTTGGCAGTTTCTTATACCATTTTGGCAAAATCCGGTCTTATCTAAGAAAAGAGGATTTATCTTCATAGTCTTCATAGTGTGGCTTCCGCTAGGAGTTAAGACTTGCCCAAGTCAAATCTTATAAAGGAGATATTTTTCCTTCTTCGTGATATGTAATTGTCTAACCAACCTGATTTTCTAATGCAACATATATTTTTCCTTCTTCGTGATATGTAATTGTCTAACCAACCTGATTTTCTAATGCAACATATATTCTATTTTTTAATAAGGGGAGTGAACTGAATACAGCCCGCCAAAATATAGGCTTATGATTGGTTTGTCATGTTTGCACTGCCAAAATTTGGTATTTTAGCGACACCATATTGTAGACACAGCTGATTGAGTAAATACATATTTCCTTAAATATTTTTCTATTATCTTTTTGCGTTTCTACTACGTTTGAACAAGAAAATCAGTTTCTTTAACTATTTGCTTGGATCCACAGCCTAATACAAGTGAACTATCAACATCGCCTCCAAGAAAACGTGCTACCTTTGGGCGTGGACATTTGTACAATAAAAGCAAGTTATACTGAACATATACAAGAAAGCATGCAAATGTTTTTGAGAAGTGGTTCAATAATATATTTTGCAGAAATTACCTGATAATATTGCTATTGTAGTGGATAATGCATCTTACCATAGCAGAAACAGGGAAAAATACAATGCTGTAGGACTGGTTTTCATTGCCCCAGTTATGCATTCACGTGCTAGTTTTTGCATTTTGGCAAGATTAGCCGTCGCACTGGCCAGGTTAGGTCTTTTGCTCCAAACCACTGCTCCATAAGTGATAATTGGTCTCACTATTGCAGTATACATCCAAAGCACTATTTATGGGTTACATCCCCAATTATTTCCTGCAAAGTTTCTACAGACCATTAAGGCTTTTTTTGCCTTGTTTGTTACTTCATGGAAATGTAAATAAGTACCTAAATAAATTTGATTGTAATTCATCATTTAAATTTACCGCCAAATTAGCTGTCAGGTTAATTTGCCTAATGTGATGCGGATTTTACAATTTACTCCCCTTAATAAAAGAAAACAGAGTATAGTCTAGATGTATTTATAGGGATTCTCTTTAATACCTAACAAGTTGACAGGTTCAGGTAGATCATGGCAAAGCTTGGATGCTCAGGTTATTGAACATTTGCAACACCAATAGTTTCTTTAAATTTAAACTCAATCCAGCGTTAGATAGTCTGAAGGGTTGATCAAAGTATTTTGGATAAATTATATTACATACTTCTTACTGATTTTTGATCTGGTCTTGATGAAGAAGCATAACCTTGAATTGTAATTTTTTCCAAAATTTTCTGATATGTTTGTATAGGTGGTTCGAAAATACGATTTCTCAAAATGACGAAAAAATTGGGAGTTTTCACTAAAATAATAAATGATAATAAAATATTCATAAATTAATCTATTTAACAATACCAATTTGGAATAACAGGAAGTGGAATCGTAAGTATTACTACATATTTCTTATATACTTCATGCAAATTTTAAAGAGCGTGCGTTAGAAAAATGTTCTATCACTATGGGGCTGCGCTTCATTAAATAAGAACTTCAGTAATCCATTTTTAAGTTCCAGTTCCCGCAGAGTGCTCGGTGCATACAATTTTCGAACAACCTGGCGGGCGGGTAATGAGGTAATATAAACTTCAAATTGAAGTAATAAATGTAGTTACTGTTACATAGCAGTTCTGGAAAAAGTTGCGCTTGCCGATTTATATTAGTCGTAATAAAATTTTCCTCTTTCTAAATTATGCTGTGATTAAATAGACAGTTTTAAGACAATTATGACGTAAAAGGCTACGAAAAAAGTCCTTGATTATTAATTATTTTAAACTTCTTTGGGAGCTTCATCTAAATTTAAATCATCTCCGTTTTAGTCATTTTCTTCTCGTTTAATTCGCTAGTTCAACAACGATTTCCAAATGTTTACGTACTTTTTGCATAAAATTACCAGGCCAGAGGCGGGTAAAGGTACTCGTAATCTTGCATCTTAATGCAGTAATGCTTTGAGGCAGTCGGCAGTTCTTTTACACAGAACTAATTGTAAAATCTTAGAAGCTGATTTCAATTACCACGATTGGATTCTGTAGGTACCGAACGCTGCGGGATAATAAAAGAATTCTATTAAACTTCTGCAGCTTGCTTATTCAATTAATTTACATGAATCGGTTCCGTACTTGTAAATGCAAATGGTAACCGTATTGTAATTGGAAGTGTTTTGTAATGGGAATTTTTCCCTTTTCGGGTTTATCGGTTAACTTGATGTTACTCCTAATTTGTAGATAAGTCATGCGCGGGAGTGCATCAATAGATTTAAATACATATCTACAATATTATGTTATAGAGTTTGGTGGGTATATGGCTAGAAGACAATTGAATTATTGCTAGGCAATTATAGCAAAAATTTATGACAGGTGTCAAACGTAATGTGTTAAAATTAAAATAAATTTCAATGGAAACACCTTCATGAATATTTATTAACGCCCGTAGTTCAGTTTTTTTTTCTTGTACTCTCTCCATTCAATACCTGCCGTAATTCTATTTAATCATTTAGAGTTAGTTCGTTAGGTCTCGTCTTATAGTCTTCCTAAAACGGTTCTGCATAATTAAAATCTGAAAGTTCCCAGCTTATTTACTTCTTGAAACTAATATCAAAATACATTTACTTCATAAAATTTACGACCGTTATTACTCGCGTACTTAGTATGAACAAAATTGAGAAATATATACGTCTAATAATGCCTATATTCCTTATTTAATTCACCTTGTATGTATAACTACAGCGGCTGCCTTGTTGTTATTACAATTTAAACTCATTCAGTGAAATATCTCTTCCTTATTCGAGCAAAATCCTCTCGTAACGCTCTGCTAAAGCTGTAAGGGTGTCCCTGTTATTACAGGTCAAAGATCAAAAAGCCCATTCCGAAAGGAATAATTAAAACCATTCGCACGACGATTTAACCTACAATTAAACCGTATGTTTCTACTAATTGTGTAATCCCATTAAATTTAAATACGATTTAAGCGCGATGTTAATTTCCAGAAGCAGAAGTGGATGTTTTAACTTTGCTGTGAAATCTAAAAGTGAGCTTGTGCACCCTCTGTGTTATATGGCAGTTCAGTGGATGTTGGGGTTTTTGTCAGTGGTAAGCTCGGGAAAGAAGACAAAAGCTATCGTTTAATTATTTACAACGTTGAAAGGACTAAATTTTAATAGATAAAGTTTGATAGCTGAGGCGTCGCGAGTTTGTTGCTTGAACATTTTTATTCATAACATTTCAATTACTATAATTTCTCGTCGATAAACATACTGGGTCTAGACTGGTACTACGAATGATTAACGATGCAAACAAGGTTGTACTAAGAAAAACATGTTTTGTCAATTAGGAACAAATTCATTTGTCCCTGTGAAAGGATTTTCCCAATGGATTCAATAATTTCACTACTTGTATATGTGGACCTGCAAATATTCCAAACCAGAAGTGTTGCTCATGGCTTTGACAAAACTGTTCATTACCTTAGCTAGATGTGTACTATGTAAAGCTAGCTATACACTTTTAGCACAAATCTTTTTAAAATTTTTTTCAAAAAGCGGAAATAACAAAGCATGTGTGGAGGCTGGAAGTATGTATTTGAAAACACTATAAAAAGCTGCATTGTACTCCAAAAACAGAAAATATGTTGAGCAATGTTATAACATTTTCGAAATTACAATCTTAGTTTTGTTAACAAAAAAACAAAACAATTTTAGAAATTAAACTTGAAGTGGTTGAATTTCGTGGTAGAAGTTTATGTCACTGATTTAAATGGTCTTTCAGTATTCCATAAATCATTAATTTCTGTTCAAAAATTTGCAACTACAGTTTTTTTAGTCACATAAATCTAGTAAAACCAAAAACTGTCAAATACATATATAATTTTGCTTGCTATGGGTGCTGGGCTTTTTTATTACATGTGCTGAGCCACAAAAAAGCTTTTATGGTTCAATGGGTTATGCCTTAGATTGATTCAGCAATTTAATCTGCATATTCCACAGAAGTGTAAGTATATAAGTTGTAGTTAAATAAACTAATAACTTGCTTAATCTAATTTACACTTAAAATATGTAAACAGCAATGATTTATTGTAGAAATTGTTTTCTTTGAAAACTAATCGCAAAAACCAAATTAGATTAACCCTTTCGGTCACTATTTATTTTGGTTCAGAGAAAAAATCTGAAACTGTGGTACTAGAAAGTCTGATTTACTTGCAATTTCATCATCATCAATCACTTGTGAAGGGTTACCAAGCCACACAAATTTATATTAAAACACAAGACTGGCGATTGGTTTGTATAGTCAGGATTTTTGCACCTAGATTTAAATTTTTTATTGTCGTGGACTGGCCAGTGGTTTAGTCCATCATACCAATTTGTAAACTCAAGCATTTCTTCAAACAGTTCGTCGCTAAAGTGTTGAGAAAAAGAAAAACGTTGGCCTTTCTAGTTCAACTACATCTTCAACTCCTCTCCTCCAACCAATCTTTTTTTTGGGAATTAGTTCATTTTGTGGCATTTTTACGTCTTGTGGCGTAGAAGCTGAAAATGAGGCGCTTTCCGAACTTCTCCAGCAGGTGCATATTACTCCTTCTCACTTGTTTCCACAACTTCTTTAGGTTCCTGAATTTGTTAATTTTCTTCTTAAAAATCCGTCACTCGCAAGCAAAGGCTCAGGTGCGGAGCTTTTGGAGGGTGCATTATCATCGATTTCGCTCAGATCTTCAGTTTGCGATAGATATACGAATTATCACTTAATATTTGAAGTTATACTACCCTGTACGATAATACCCGTATGGTCACCCTGTTTTTATTTGAAGACGGACACATTCAATTTTGCAAAAATATTGTCCAAATATAAGCTTATAAGCACTTATGGTACCTACCTGTCACATACAGTACTGTTCACTTTCGTACACACAATGCACCAAACAAAACTTCCAAAAACAAAATATAACGGCAATTACAGCCACATTCAAAATGTAGTGTACAGCATTGTATAACATCGTCCACCAATATAGAAATTTATTATTTTGTTTTACTGCACTTTACCACCAAGTGGCACCAGAGTGCATTGTAGGGATTGCCAATAATGTGTTCAATTAAATAGACTATTACCAAATGGCATTTGAACCTATTCAGTTCCTATTCTGGAAGCTGAAACACAGTCGTCAATTAACATTATGAGCGAAAGGGTTAAACAACCTTCTGCATTCTGACATATTATTCAAAACAAAGCAGAATTAGAACTAGAAAAACCATTATTGGTACTTGCAATAATTGGACATTCATAACTTGTCAATTTGACGTACATATGCTAGCACCTCTGGTTTTTTAACGATTACAAAAAAATTTCAGACAATTGTCACAGTGAAAGCCACGTTAAATATATACGGTATCAACAACATAACCTACAACGTCATATCTACAGCGAATAACCAGGCTAGCCAATTTTTCAGTGTTACCAAACTAAATATTTGTAGCACTTATTTATAGTTACTTGGTATTCATCGTAATCATTCTCGTCCTACGTAAGATAAAGTTGTTCTGTGAGCAAAATAGCAGTAAGTAAGTAATAGTAAGGCAATATGACACACCCTGCTAAAAGATTATCTTGATCCATATTGGAAATCCATGCAACATTGGGTAATTTTTGCACTTTAAATATCTTTCATTTACCCACATTTTCTTGAATATTAATACTATAGATACGATACACTACATATTTATTTGTATATGTTCACCTAATTTCGTTTGTTCGAGTAAGGTTTTGTGCTAATTGAAGGACTATGTCTTCAAAATCATTCCTGATTTGAGATGGCCATGATTTTCTCCTATGATTGGTAACACCGCTATAGTGCGTCACTTTAACAGTTTGTTGGTTCGTATGTCACTGTGGAGTGTATAAAAATCTATACACGCTGACAGTCTAATTAATCTAATGCTTGTTGTCCAGGAACCAGTTTCATATGTTTCGTCTTCAATTATTTATTATTATATTTTTTTATATTTTTTCCGCTCGAATAAAACTTAGTATTAAATTTGCAGTTATTCTCTGGTAAGTACTTTTAGCGTCATGATAAGATGAATGGTAATTAGTTTAGAAAAGACAAACAATCATAGCTTTTTCTAGGACTTTGAAGTTTAAAATTGAAGTGGAGTTTAGAAACAATTGCGGCATATTTTCTCTACACAAATATTAGAAAATATCAGATCAAAACTTCTTTCAATACAAATATGAAGATTCTAAGTGAAATAAATGGAATAACTATAATCTGCACTATATACCATCGACTCGAACTTGTTTTTGTTCTTTATTTTACAGAAAGTAACCAATCATTTCAGTTATCTGTTGGAGTTGGATGGCGATTTATCTACATATCTTGAAAAAGAAAATAGTGACTATGCCTTTAAATAATAATAAAGAAAACAGGAACGAGGAGAAATTTAATTTTCCACATATCTGGAAAACAGATAAGCACTTAAAAGTTAGGAAAATACATGTACTAAAGACATGAGTGGTGATCCAAGTACTGGGCAACTTATAACAATTGGTTGAATGTGTCTTCTATAGCCAAAACTTTGAAAACAAATCTCAGAAGGAGTGGCAGGTTTCATACTCTTGTATACAGGCTGTCCCAAATCGAGTGGGATTGCATGGGCATCTTCCTTATTATTGAAGATAGAGATTTGTTTAAATGGGCAATGTTTTGCAGTTTTATGCGCTGATCTAAAATCTGTTTTAAAAAATTCAAAATTTCGAACCATTCAGAAGTTATGTAAAAAAAATCAAAAATTGCCATTTTCTTCTATATAGAATATCTCCGTAAGTATAAAAGTTACGAAAACAAGTTTCATATAAAAAGCAATATGCTCGATACAATCAATTCAAAATCAATGTCAAACAGAAATTCAAGATGGCGGCTTTCGAGATAACCATAACAACTTTCTTAAGTTAAATAGGTGCCATATTGGATTTTTATACCACTAAATAAAGTTTTTTATTCTCTTTTCATCCATGTAACATAACCTATAATTAAATAACGAAATACTACTTTAATTAACAATTTTATATTTTAATCAAGTAGACTTGATTGACCCAAACAATATCAAATGAAATACAAAAAACAACAAATCTCAATTTTAAAATTCATAGATAATCTTCAAAATGGTGACCATTGTTTGCTATGCATAATTCACAACGTTTAATAATACTTCGGGTAACTTTCCGTAACGTATTTCCATTAATACTTGCGCACGCTTCTAGCACCGCTTCGCGCATCTCTTCAACATTATTATAATTATGGTGACTTCCGTATACCTTATTTTTTAATAAACCCCACAAAAAAAGTCAAGAGGTGATAAATCTGCTGATTTGGCTGGCCATCTAATAGTGGTGTTGGTAGCAATAACCTTGTTCTCAAATAGATCATTTTAATAAGTTATTACATTTCGGGAATTGTGGGCTGGACATCCATCTTGCTGGTACCAAAACCCAATCCTATCTGCTAAAGGTAAGTCATCTACAAAATCTTCATCTACTGTTGTTTCAATAATTTCTAAATACCGCTGAGCAGTCAACGTTCGGTCAAAGATTACAGGCCCAATTAAATGACTTCCCATTATACCACAAAATACGTTAAAAACGAATCGAACTTGATTTCGATGTGGAACTACAACATGCGGATTTTCTGTAGACCAGTAGTGTTCATTATGTCGATTAAATACTCCGCAATTAGAGAAATGAGATTCATCTGTCCATAACACTCGACATGTGAAATTATTTGTTGCTCTACTTTTGCGGACAAACCACCTACAAAATGCTAGCCTGCGGTTGTAATCTCGTGGTCCTAAAGTGTGGACAACATGTAACGCATAAGGGTGAAAATTGTGCTTTTTTAAAATTCTTCATGCTGTAGATTTGTATACATTAACCGGTGCTTCTATTTCTCGAGTTGAGATACTTGGATTAGCCGCAACAGAAGCCAATGTTAATAATTCACCATTACGGTTCGATCTTGCACTAATACTAAATTATTTTCACTAGTTTTGATGGACTTTTTCAAACTTCCATACAGCTGCATATTCATGTCTAGTCGTTTGAATGTTTTTTATGTTTGGTTGCCTTCTATCCGGAAAATTAGTTAAATAAGTTTGGCTGGCAAGACGAGAATTTTTATGGCACTTGATGAATGTACAAAAAATATCATAAGATTCTTCAATTGAATAATTCGCCATACTTTTTATAATCTAGCACAAGTAATACTTCAGCTTCAATTAATGGAAATACGTTACGGAAAGTTACCCGAAGTATTAGTAAACGTTGTGAATTATGCATAACAAACAATGGTCACCATTTTTCAGATTATCTATGAATTTTAAAAAACATTTGTTGTTTTTTGTATTTCATTTAATATTGTTTGGGTTCATGCAAGTCTACTTGATTAAAATATAAAACTGTTAATTAAAGTAGTATTTCGTTATTTAATTATAGGTTATGTTACATGAATGAAAAGAGAATAAAAGCTTTATTTAGTGATATAAAAATGCAATATGACGCCTATTTAACTTAAGAAAGTTGTTATGGTTTTGTCGAAAGCCGCCATCTTGAATTTCTGTTTGACATTGATTTTGAATTTCTTGTACCGAGCATATTGTTTTTTACGTGAAACTTTTTTTCGTAACTTTTATACTTACGGAGATATTCGACATAGAAGAAAATGGCAATTTTTGATTTTTTTTACATAACTTCTGAATGGTTCGAAATTTTGAATTTTTTAAAACAGATTCGAGATCAGCGCATAAAACTGCAAAACATTGCCCATTTAAACAAATCTCTATCTTCAATAATAAGGAAGATGCCCACGCAATCCCACCCGATTTGGGACACCCTGTATGTACAGTTACAATTACATCTAATATGGATTTATTTTTGAAATTCTTTCACAACATGGATAAAGTTGTGTTTTGTTTGAAGCAAATATATCAACGTGCAAGTCCTCGCAGATGTTACCAGATAAATGGCGGTACAATGACTAAATTGTAAGTTCAAATGTAGTTCATGCTTGAAGCAGGTATCTCGTTGGAAAAGCTGAAAAAGAGACATAACTGTGATCACTTTAACTGTGTTGCAAGAACTAGCTAGTCATAAAACTTCAGTATGTACGCTGGCAAAGTGGGGAAAAGATGGTACCTATATAATTTAGCAAAGATGAATCAGGTTCAGTTTTTTACAAACATTTAGCCACATTTGAGTGAACGTAAGTTGCACTATTGGTATTAGATGGTGGGACATACTTACTATGCAGTTAGGAGCTCAAATTGTGCCTAGCTACCATTCTGATGCTATATACAGTGTAACACTGTCTCGGGCCGATCAACTGCCTAAGTGCTATTGCATTCTGCAACAAAAATATGTCGCGATGTAGATTTGGTGGACTAAGAACGATCTACTTACGACTTTGGGCGCAAGGAAACATTTATCTCTGCAAGAACTGCAAAAGGGTTTATCGAAGACGACATCTTTTCCATATCAGGCAAATCAATTTTCTGCTCCACACCCTATGAGGCAAAGTTAAAGAAGTTAATAGTAGAAACAAATGAGATAGTTCTAATGGTGAAAGGCTCGATTTGGAGATTGACTAGCACATCAGGGAGAGCAAAGTTTATGGAGCACTTATAAGAAACTGAAAATATTTATAGCTTAATTGGATGTGGTGTGGATTTGGACAATTTCAAAGAGGTGTCCGCAATTTTTGACCAACTCTTTTACTTGTTGTTAAAGTGATTCCTGTTCGTTAACCAGCACAAACATGTGTCCATAATATTTGCTGGAAGACTCACCATCAATCGTTAGAGGAATGCCAACTGTACTTAAACAAATAATTTAAAATTAGAAATTGTCAAATTGACACAGGCGATTTTTTTTTTATTAAGCCTATGGGCGGGTAACCCCGTGCGGGCGCTCGGCCAGAAAAGACCTATTGTGCCCCCATGTCGTTTAGGCCTTCCGTCCCAGTTGCACCCGTGAGAAAAAGTGTGCAAGCTGGTCGAGAGTTAGTTTCTCTAGTTTGGGTTCGTCCAATCTCGCGACCCCAAAGTAGCTCCGCCTCTCCTCGTCCCAAGCAGGGCAGTCGGAAAGGAGATGCACGGGAGTTTCCTCCACGTCTCCGCAGCTTCTGCACTGGGGAGAGTTTACTAAGCCCATGCGAAACAGGTGTTTATTCAGTGTGCAGTGCCCAGTCAGGATGCCTGTAAGCATCCTAAGCCTGGGCCTGCCCATGGAGACAGCTTTATGGAGCTTATCCTGGTAAGGATGAACACCCAGGATTTTACAGTGTCTCATTCCAGCGAGTCCCCTCCAGTGGGACCGGTGTCTGGCAGCGAGCTGAGTTCTGACGAAGGCCTTGACGCAGCCATAGGAGCTCCCACACGTCGGTTCCGGTCCTATATGTGGTCGCTCACTGGCTGCTCTGGCTAGCCCGTCAGCAATTTCATTACCCCTAATCTCGGAGTGGCCCGGCACCCATCTCAGCGTAACGCTGCAAAGTTCTGCCAGTTGATTCAGCTTCCTGTGGCAGTTCAAAACTACCTCAGAATCGAACCTGACAGCCTGTAATGCCTTGAGAGCACCCTGGCTGTCTGAAAGAATTTCCACCACTTCATTTCTATGCGAGGAGGTTAAGATTCCTTCCACGCACGTCTGAATGGCTATAATTTCGGCCTGGAAAACGGAAGGCGAGCGTCCCAGGCCGATGGATTCACCCTGTGACACCCCATCCTTCCAGATTCCAATGCCCGTACCATTTGGCGTTTTGGAGGCATCTACAAACCAGCGCTGGAGCCCATGCTTGCGTTTGTAGATGTCAGATAAAGCAATCTCCCTGGTGGGGATGTCCACTTTATAGTTTCGAGTGAAACTGAAGATAGGCGGGATCCTGTCCGGTCTAACGGACAGTGGCGCCGTCTTTTCGATGTATGTGAAGATGCCAGTATGGTCACTGGCTCTGCCAGTGAGACCTTTGCATCCACTGCATTTTAACCTGTAGGCCCCCAGGGCAGCCTCTGACCACAACGCCAGCGATAGAACTCTTTCAAATTAGAACGACCTCATATTTCTAGAGCGGGAAATAAATTAAATAGATATCGAAGACCGTTACAGAACCGTACAGAAATTTGGCACTACATATTTGGATTGATATATTCATATTAAAAGCTTTCAAAGAAAAGTTTGTGTGGAATTTTAGAGTTCTGTTCTCGATTTTGGAAAAGGTTTACTCATGCGAAAGCCCCTTTGATGTCCAAATAAAAAGTTACTTATTCAGCGAGAAAAACAATTGATTGTTTCTAATTTACAGCATTTGTTGGTTTCGTTTAATATTTTGACACATTTTATACGATCCCTAGCTACATGAACTTTAACGTGCACAGAAAATAAATAATTCTTTCAATTATTTTCACGCAAAATTTTGTTTTTTAACTTTTTAAAAAATTGATGACGAGGCACTCTTTTTTTTATTACAACAGGATAATAATTTAAACCGTACACAATGAAATATTCAACCTTCATCCGACCGAACACGAAATTCCATGACAAGTAACACAAAAACTCCGAAAGGAGTTTAAAATTTTTATTATCCGTCGTTCTCCCACGAAAAGTTACTTAAAAATACTTCGATAGCGTGCTGGGAGGCTATTTATTTTCGATCTGGGACCGCAGTAGAACGTTTTGGGCACCCGAGAGCAAT
>SMLS01062042.1:0-16591 GCA_004785975.1 Popillia japonica | reverse complement strand
AAAAAGATAATGCGAAAAAGGCACGTTGCACATCTTGGAAACATAGTCGGTAATAAGTTCTTATGGGATAGCAGTATCCATGTAATATACATGATCTAAGGTGACATCTCTCAGATAATTACTATATCTCAAAATGTAGGAAAATTTACAGACGTTAGAGTTTCAAAAAGTCATGTTTTTATAATTTTTCTATTAGAAATATTTTGACACACATTTACAATTATAAAAAGCAGCATTTTTTTAATACTTACATTATAGTAGTTGCAAGTCTCCTGAAATATTTTGATAATAGAGCTGTCAAAATTAATAACAAACATTGATCTGTTGAATTTTACGAAATTTGAAGAAAAAGAAACTGGCTGTTAAAAATATCTTTATATTGTGATCATTAAACTATCAAGATTGAAAACGATATTTGATATTACACTTCTTTGCAATTTGACATATGGATTTTGACAACTATAACTATTAGGTCTCAACAAAGGTTAGAACTTCAAGAAATGAATGGTTTTACAGTTTCCTAGATATCTATTTTGTTACTTCAACATTAAAATGGAGAAAATAAATGCTGTTTACAATTTCAGCATTTTTTAGATGTGTTACAAAGAATTAAGGATTACGACACTGAAAATTGTGAATGAATAATTTTATTTTATAATTTAATATTTAAGTACACATTGTATCCGCCATGAGATTAGGTATCTATTACAACTGTCAGATTTTGACAGCTGTCAAATATATTTGGTAATTACAATTATTATATTTTACACTATTTATACAGTAAAAGCTGTAATGAAGCTGTATTATGGTGATGTCATCGATACATATTATAATCCTTTATAGATTTCTTAGTAATTCCTTTCGGCTATTCAATATGAAGTGCGCATTATGCACGTGAATATTAGGCCTACAATTCGTATTCGTTACGTCATAAACAAGGTTAATGATGCATTATGCCACATTTCGCATCTGCAATTTGTGCATTAAACTGTGTCTAACTATCACATACCTACATAAATATTGCGTAAACGATTTTAGATCAATAACTGTCTGTACTGCGAAAATAAGTAATAAAAACGGAACAATAGGCTACACATGCAAGGCGATGACTGCGAATGGACTGTTAATGCGATCTGTTAAAACATGTCGTGACGAAAGTGTTACTGGATTTTGCTGTTAAGTCTTATGCAAAACAGAACGCCAAGGTAAGGAAATTGATGGGTTTTAATTAGACATTTTCTTTAAACTTTAATCGAAGCTTCCACTCCGTATGATTTGGGTACTGTTATTAATTAAGCTTAATAGGATTGGCCCGGACTTGATGAAGTCATCTACATAGTCGTAGACCGCTATAATTAAATATTTAAAGTCTTAATCTTGTAATGCCGTTACACTAAGAGGTATTGTGAGTACCTATTAGTTAATAATAGTGAATATGGGAATTATTAGGCTCGGGTTAGAGATAGGATTTAATCACAGTTTACTAGTGTAGAATGTGCTTGCTGTTCTTGTACGGATTGGATTCTTTAGGTGTTTATATTTTAAATTATGGTTATTATATATTATTAAGTGTAATATTGTTAGCCGTAATATCATATTTAACGTCTATATAACTTGAGATAGATAATGTTAACATTTCAAGGAATACAAAATTATATTTTGTATATAATTTATTTGGCATATTATTTATCAGTAAATTACAGTAACACTACAGGAGGTATACGTACAGGTGTAGTAAATGCCAAATTAGATACGTCTGAGCCTCCTGACGGCGAGGAAACCATCTTCCCCAGGAATTGGACAAAGACATCATCTGGAATCTTCACTTCGTTAGCTTCATTATCTATTACTGGCTTTCGGTAATTACGAGTTGCCTTTACACTCCCAGTTTCCAAAAACCGAGCTTCAATTCTTGTAAATTTTCCAGGAATCGTTGCTGGTAAGTCCGGATATCGCTCGTTAAATAATCTACATGTGCGCCTGACAATTCGTTCACATTCACCGTGCGTATAAAACAAATTTAGCAAATCATTATTCGAATATTCTTCAATATTCTCCATTAGTAACTGTATTTCATAGAATTAGCAAAATAGAATTGTACTACTTTGACATAAAATCAACAACTGTCAAGTCACTTGTTCTAATTCCTCTTATAATAATCAATGCTTACTGGATACGATTTTGTAGTTTTATTAGATTTCAGTAAAAAATATGGAATAACAAGAAAACCGTTAGAAATAGGTATAGGGAAAGCCATAGCGAATCGATGCAGAATTAGATACTGCATCTGATCATCCAATAATATACAGGGTGTTCCATTTGAAAAAAATAACTTTTTCAACTTTGGAGATTTTGTAATTCGTCATGCAGTTTTGGACACCCTGTATGCGACAAATCAATTGTCATTGTGGATTTCAAAAGTGTCATTCTTGCGCTTCCATCTACCCTAGAAGTGTTTATTACCAGTCGAAAATGGGCAAAAGATACTGTGTTGCAAATAACGCTACATCTTTCAAAATTTTCAAGAAAATCAAGATATCTAAGTAGCAGTTAAAAATAGGTATCGGAAAATCTGATAAAACTCATCATAAAATTTTCTCAGGAATTTAAAAATGAAATAATATACAGGGTGTTCCATTTAAAATAAGAAAGTTTATGGCGACTTCCGGTACCTATAACCGGAAGTGGTAAGACCCTGAAAATATTTTAAAATGAAAGAAAATCTTCGAGAGAGTTCTAGGTTTTTTCTAACCTCGGAAACTTCTAACGAACGGGTATCTTGGAAAACCCTGATGTAGCCACAGGTATACTGGTATGTTGCGTTGTTAATTTTATTCTTTTATGGGCTAATGAACCAAGGTCCTATAAAAATGCCTCTACTTTTTGCACAGTAGTGTATGTTACAGCTTCAAACTTTAAGAAACAATAAACCTGCAATGCTCTCAATTCTCCAATACGTCTCATTTAATAGATACATCATACCGTCCTAACGTGCAAGCTATCAATAGTTACTGCTCAACCACCGATCAAGTCTACCCTATCGTGCACGTTAATAATTTACAACGAACTTGAACAGAAATACATCGGTCGCTGATATCGATTGTTTAAACGCAATCAAATCCACCCGGGAAAACTGGTTCGCCGTGAATATCCTCGATCGGTTATAGCGCCATTTATCATCGTTGAATTTTAGGTCATAGTGCGTCAAGAAAATTTCTCAAAGTTTCATCTCCGCCGCTCGCACAGAAGGTTTGCAACTTTAATTAATATGTTGCGTGACATTCATTAGTCAGGTGCGCGGAACAATTAAATCTAACAAAACGAGTAGTGAAGGATCACAATAGGCTTCAGTTGTATGCAAATGGTGTTGTGTGCAATTATATGTACGTGTCGTTAGATGGTATTACATATTCTATTGGCGATATTTGTTGCGCAAAGTTTATTTGTGTGTACACACAGGTTAATCGCCTTCCAGTACGAGAAAACTTGTAATTTCTTAAGCGATTAACAACAAAAAAATGTTCAATTAAATTAAGTCTGGTGATACTAACGATTAACACTCATTCTCCACGTGATGGGAAATTCTTCGGTGGTTGGTTTAGCTCTACCATGTCCTGCTGGATAAGGTGTGAAGAATAAGGTGTATTATGGTACCTAGATTCGTGAAGTGTTCTTTGTAAGGCGCTTTCTACTACGAAAATGGAGCTTTCTTTGGAGCAGTTATTCTTAATTCTATTGGTATTCTATTAGCAGTTATATATACAGAGTGCTCTGTATTTTGATACCCAAACTTGTCGAACGCATGGTAGACTTAATACTATGCCAACTGAAGAAATGGCAGCCCTTATTTCATGGGGGTTATCTTCTATTTTTTGGGTAGTTTGCTGACTACGGGTGGTGTTTGAAACTTGGGCATATACTAAATCTTTTATTCTCCCCTAAAAATAAAAATCCAAAGGATGATGATCTGGAGATCTAGGTGGCCATACTACAAGAGCTCGTCTACCAATTCATTGTGGATAATTGGTGTTGGTAAATGCCCCGACTTCATTTCAGAAATTTTCTGGTACTTCATCCATTTCAATCCACATGTGTTGTCCTAAAGTAGTGGCAATTTTGGCACGAATGTAAGGACTTAATGTTCTAACGTTCATAGAAAATTTCGACTGGAAGTTAGACGAACGTATTGCTCTAGGATTTTGTATTGCCCAACTGTGTAGATAATGAAAATCTGTCCCAAGCATACAGTGTACCTTCCTTTAATAATATGGGTGTAGACTTTTACGTTTTAAAATTCGCCAACTGTCATTGGCAGTACGCCAATTGCCTGCAAATTCGAAGTACACTGATAGTTGGATCTCTAGTAATACCATCTTATTATTGGTTGCTTATAAAAGAGAGAAAGAGACGGGTATTCATCACTACATCCATCATTCGAGGTAGGTACTAAGTGTCAGTACAAAAATTGTTAGCGGACAAGCCTTGTATTATACTAAAGATAAATTAAATATTCAACAGAAATAGGTCGTTTTAAGCTACCCAACACAAAGTAAATTTTGATCCCCACTTAGTACGATGAGAAAATGTGATTTGAGACAATGTTATTACAAAAAGCTTTTTGAATCCAATTTTAATATGACGAATAGGAGAACTTGTGGTCATCCAAAAAATCAAAATATTGTGATATCCTTATGATGAATGTGGCATACTGTATCCATTTAAATGGATAACTAAAAAAGTTTGGACTGCCAGGACTAATTACGGATTCAATTTTGCTTACTAGGCATCGTATTTTCGTAATGCTCATTGTTTTTCTACCCACTACTTTTAGTTTGCTCAATTTCTGCAAAAGATATTTAGCATATCTCGCTGAGGGTTCAATCAGTTAAATTGCTTTTAAAACCATCTATCAGCTATTAGATTAATCAGCCAGGTAAATGGATAATTACTAGAACCCCCAAAAATAAAATGGAAATTTGGGAACAAAAAATCCTTAAAAAGATATTTGGAGAAGTTAGAGATCAACGTGGGTAGTGGAGAAGACGAACAAATACTGTAGTAAAGACAATGTATGCAAAACCAACAATAGTAACTAAAAGTAAGGCCCAGAGAAGTAGGTGGCTGGGGCATATGATTAGAATACCGGAGAATAGGATGATAAGAAAGTCTTACAAAAGGAAGTAAGGGGTAGGAAGCGAAGACGACGCCCGAAAGAAATATGGTAGGTACCAACAAATAAAAAAAGATACAGAGAAAATTGAAGCCAGTGATTGGAGAGATAGAGCAAAAGATGGGAGGAAGTGGAGAGAAGTAGTCAAGCAAATAGAAGCCTTCAACCCCGGTAATGCCTGGTTTTTTTTTGCGATAATGAATCCGATTTGCGTGCATGTCTGAGCAAGTTTTCTTCTCTTCTTAGAAAATAAATTAAGAGTCTGTGATTTACATCAAAATTGATTAAATTTTGATCTAAACTGTCTCATCTATATACAGGATTGTTATCATAAAAAATTTGATGTATAAAAATCATCAATCAATCAGACAATTATCAACAAGTTGCTGAGTCAGAATGAATGGTTACATTCGCATGGTGTAATATTAAACATGAAATTGTGTAAGGTAAAAACTGTATGCGGTATGTGTGGAACACGTCATTACCATTATTTTCTATTGTCATGGTTAGATAAATCAGTATGAACAATTTACTGAATCTCGCCATGTGGTTGTATAGGTAATTATATATATATATATTTTTCTTTTTTTTGTTCTCTATTTGTTTTCTATACAATAAAGACATTTATTATTATTATTATTATTATATGAGAGAAAAAACTACTTGCAAACAATCGCATAAGCAATGATTATATGCAATTCTGAGCCCAACGTTTCGGTAAAGTGCATGTGCGAATAGTTGCATCACAGAAGATACATATTTCAGTTATTATGATTTTCCAACAAATTATAAAAAATGTTAGTTTTGTGATTTGCAATTATATGTTGAATCTCAATGGTATATTATTGTTTAAATTGTACTTGTCATTGACTGTATCGATTCTTATAGATTATTCTAAAAATGTATTAAATTATCTTTCTTTGTGTATCACATCATACTTTTTTTAAATTCAGGAAATGCGCAAATTACATGGTTTATGCAAACAAAAATGTTTCCTCTATGTATCTAATTTCTTGTGTATATTACATTTATGCTATTGAAAGCGTCTTAAGGAATATTCTACATACCGTTTTTTTTTTCGCCTTAATCATTATTTGGAGACTTCAGCAGTGCACATTTTTTTTTGTTGAAATATGGTATATCACGCCCTTCATAATCCTTCTCTGTTTTCATAGTTATTTCTTTATAAGTTATTCGATTTCAATCTGTTAGTTACAAATTTTATAGACTGTAGTAAGCATAATTTGCTCTTAATTTTGTACGTTTAGGTAAATTCTTTTAAAATATTTTTAGCTAAAAATTACTTACCATATAAATCCTCAATGATTTTTATGTTCTCTACATATATGATTTTCTAATATAAGAATGTAATTTGAAAATACGTGAATAAAATATGCAAAATATTATACAGGGGTTTTCATAATTCAGTAATCAATACTTGAGGCTATAAATTGCATACCTGTAAGAATGGATTTAATTGCCCGTCGCCTTATCTGGATGTGTATCTATGCATGCTGCAATTTAATGTATGATGCTCTTGTCGTATGCGTTTAATAAATGCTCTTTTGTGTACTTTAGTCAACTGCGTCGCATGCAGTCTGTTTCTTTTTCTTTAATGGAATTTATATCTCAGATTTGGTCACCTACTGTGTTGATATTGTTCATTTTATTTATCTTATGAACTTGAGCAGCAATAAATGAATTTAATGTTATTACTATTATATTATCATTGACTTCAAATTTGCTTGTTGAGTAAACCTATTAATTGCGTTTATAATTCTGATATCTGAAATTTAAATATCGCCTGTACATAACGTACTTTTGTATTTAATTTTAATTTAATTATGTATGTATGTATATACATACGTATGTATATACTGTAATATAGGAGATGAGATACATTGCTTTCTGAATTTGCCAAAATTATGATCTTGTTATTTGTAGAATTTTCTAGAATTATACTTAAAGTATGTAATTGCCATTTATCGTATTACTGAGGATGCTCACGTAACTAACGAATTTAAAGTTTATGATCTAGATTGATTTCAACATAAAATACAGTAAAAAAGTATAAAATTAGTTTTATATGATCAATATACAAATGTTTACCATTTTTTACTTTAATTGTGTATAGAAAACTGTTACCGCTGTGAGTAGCACTTGCTATTGCTGAAATTAATTTATCAAAAATATTTTTCTTTTCAATAAGACGTGAGCGATGGGTAGCGTTGTAGGGGGATAATGGGAGGGGGAAGGGGCGAAGAAGAGGGAGGGAGAGGAGTAATTATCACGGTCTTCTCTGTGCCACCCCTCACTGCATCCATAACTCGAGGTACTAAGTGACAGTACAAAAATTATTACTGGAAGAACCTTGTGTATTGGGCTTGAGAATTTATTCTGACCATACTGAAGATAAATCTAATATTAAGAATTAGGAATAAGAAATTGCAGGATGAGAAAATGTGACTTGGGAAACTGTTATCAGAAAAAGTTGCTTTGAATCCAATTTTAATGGAAAGGTTTCTTGCAAATTCTATTTCTCTAAATTTAAACCTGTTGCCATACAAATAATCAAAATATTGTGATACACCTTCGATAAATATGGCATCCTCTATAAATGAATACGAAACCAAAAAGGTGTGCACATTTTTTCGTAATGGTCAATGGTGTCCATATTCTTAGTTTGCTTACTTTCTGCCGAAGGTATATAGCATATCTCGCTGAGGGTTCAATCAGTTAAATTGCTTGTAAATCCATCGATCAGCCAGGTAAATTGTCAGAGACTACCTTATCTGGTTGAAGACTCGTTTTGAAGCTGCTTTTAAAATCTGTCCTCGACAAGCTAAACTGTGACTAAAACCAGTCTACAACAAGATAAACAGATCTCGAAACTAATGCTCATAGCCAGCTCCCTCAACTATATAGTTGGTTGCTCTCAAAACCAACTCCTCAGATATTGACTAGATGACGCGCTTGGCTACACTACCAGATACCTTGCTTTAAAATAAACTTAGAATCAAATAATCTGTTTCCTTAGCCAGATAAGCTGTCTTCAGTAGCTGCTAAAAGCCAAATAAGCTAAGATACTTTGAAATCCTGCCCAAAACGAGAACAGTTGTTCAGCATCATGTTAAAACCAAATAAGAGATAAGATTATGAGGCCATCAAACCTATTTGATCCGGCAAAATGTATGTTTCTTCCAGTGACTGTAATAACAGGGTTTAAACGTAATGAAATGCTTAGCGAAAGTAAGATTGGGAGCTGATTCCAAATGTGTGTGGAAGATCTACCAAGTCTTAGTAAGATCGCACATATATCTATGTGGGGTATTAACTCCGTTCAAACAAGATAAAACTGGATGTCTTGCAACGAATTCAGAATGCGGCACTAAGACTGGCCCTTGGAGGCATGTGTTCAATCCCAGTAAATGCACTGCATGCAGAAGCATGTCATTTGCCCATCAAATTCAGGATACCCAGTTAGCAACCAATTTTATGATTGAGCATAATAGCATTATAGAGGATCCTATCAGAAAAGAACTGGAGAATTGGAACCAAGGCAATTTACTTCCTTTGATTAAAGCATATACATTCATAGATGAGTTAGACCGCATAGGAATCCCGAGAAGACGGAAAGGATGCCGTGTTTTCCACTAGATCCATCACAGGCTATGGAAGAAGCATTCAGACATATCAACAACAGTTCCATTAAGGACACACAAGGAATGAAACACAAATACATGGATTTGGTAAATATGTATGTACTTCGTTTTCCCAGATGGTGGAATTTTACACTGAAGGTACGTTGGCACTAAAGTCGAGAAAAGTAAGCTATGGAGTATTGTGTGTAGAGCTCAATCTTTCGTAACGAGGTGCACTGCCTGAAATTTATTCTAGCTTTGAGCCTGCTTTCGCATTGCTTGATTAAAATGCTTGACAATCAAGGGTGTGTGTGTGAGGATACATGTCTAGAGTGCACTCAATGGCGATCAAAATAAAAAGAAATGTTTAGAGCAAGATTTTTCCCTCGAATCTAAGGAAGGTCAACACCCATAGCATGAAATAGTGTTGGTTAGAGGAACATGAGAGGAGCATGAAGAGGGGACAGTCGTATAAAAGGTCATCTGGAGGAATTCTAGCAAAGCCATGGTTTTGGTAAACATCTCTTAAAGGAAGAGACTTTATAACGATTATCAGCAGACTTAGATTTAACCATAACCAGTTAAAATCCCACCTTTTTAGATAGGCATTTAGAAGAGTCTTCCAACTGCGACTGTGGTGAGAAGACGAAGAATTGAAAGGATTTTCGTGATTTTAGTAAAATGGCAGAGAAATCATGTATGTATGCAAATACAAATTAAAATGTGTCTCAATGGTGGCCTTGCACGATTCCAGGGAAGAGAATTTGATTCTGAACAACACCTTGGCAGTTTCCAATATCTCAATCCACATGTTGAAAACATTTTTTCTTAGTTAGTTAGTTAGATGATGATGAACCTTCATGGAGTAGTGAGAAGAAGTCTTATTCTGTGGCAACCAAATTCTCTAATGTGATATATTAACCTCATCAATAGATGATGACCTTCTCAATACTACAACCTAAATAACACCCAAAAATCAAAATTTTTCAGTGACCAAAATCTATCAGTCTTGAATAAAACTAACTTTTAGTGTTTGCTGCTTTTGACAGTAATAACTAATGATTCTTTTGCTCTTGAAATCTTTCTTTATTCTTGAAAATAGAACACTCCGCCAATTAAATAAATACGTTCAAACCAGATGTTTATATGCCAGTTTCTACATGGTGATTAATGGAAGAAGTTCTCTTCAATATGGATGTTAAATCTAACAAGAGAAAGCAGTCGATTAGTGCTGCACTTCAATAAATATCCGTCTTATATACGGCATTGACATTAATAACTGTACTTTATTCAGAATGACATAATTTCTGCTGCAATAAAATCAATCTAACAAGATCAGATTTAGTTTATTTCCAGTTGAAATCTAGACAGATCTAACAACATTCCTATTTCGAACAACACTTGTAGACATATACAATTTATGAGTATGTAAAAATAAAGAAACAATAGAAGAAACAGATGCACACCTTGGTACGTTGTCACTTGTAACACTTTCGTTTTCCGTGCTTTTTTCTTGCAGCAGATTTCAATGTTTATGAGCGAGAAAATTGGTCTAGCACGTCTCCTCCATTTATTTAGATACAAAAGCTTTATAACGTAACTTCTTATGATGTAATATTAAACATACATACAAACAGAATTAGCGTTATACATGGGGTTTTGCAACAGTAACATCTGCCAATTTTATTTACACTAATTCTGTTTATAAATTTGATTGTAAATAAATGTGTGTGGGACAATTTCTGAGGATGCACAGTTTAATAGCTGCAGAAGGCTACATTACAAGATTATATTTAATTAGAATTCAAAAACAATACTTTATTACCTTGGTAGGTACTTTCTAGTTAAACAATTTACTTTAAAATATACGACGACAACATTCAATGCTTCCTGGCTTTCCGCGCAAGGTTACTACGGGTTCTTGTATCGAAATCGGAAAGTCAACAGCAGGAGTCTTGGATACTATGTAGCCAACAGTAGTATGTACTGCGTACTTACATACTACGTAAATAGATTTGTGTCATTAAACAATTCTAACGGTGCTAGCCTGAGGCGAGCTTTCACTATCAATAGCAAGTTCAAGTGAGCGAAGATGAGAGTATTGTAGTGTATATTGCTTCTTAGCCTATTATGTTTCCTGCATGTCACAGCATATGTGTTAATTACTAATACATATTGTACGTGAGATAATGAATTAATCATATAACGTGATCCAATGCAATTACGTATTGGTGTATTAACGTTTGTGTATCCATTATGAGATATTTTTTTGTGTAAGTGTTGGTTGCACTGTTGGTTACAAATATATGTAATCATTTATTTATTCCAGTTGTCATAAAAGAATGATCGAATCACTAGAATATGATTTTTAGTTATTGGGAAGCTCTTTGAGCTTTTACTGGGAAGATTATTACACCTATGAACGAGAGTAGTTGAAAATCTTTTAACGATTTATTTGTTTGGAGAAGATTAAAGCAAAGCAAGCAATTTTCCAGGAAATGTCAAAATTTATTGTTTCTTGATCTAAAATTTTCCATCCTCAATCGTTATTTTGAGAACTCTTGAACTGCTAGCCAGAACTCAAAGAAAATATTCAACAAAATCTCAAAATGTTTGGTTTTTTTTGGAGGCCTTTTGGATGTTCAGATTGCATCAATTCAAATAGAGGCCACAAATTTTGAGAGGCAACCCAAAATGTCAATACCCAAGAAACAAAAAACTGAAAATATTGTGTTAGAAACCTCAGCTTCAGCAGTTGTTCCTTAAACTTGAATCTTGAATTGGTCTTGATACCAGCATCTGAGGTTGAAATTGTTTTGAATTGTTTTCTCTAAGGTTGTTTCTAAAACCAGAGAAACAAATTCTGGGAGCGTCAAGGTGGAAGATGTAAGGTTGAATAATTTTTTAAATTTTCTTCCTCAGGGGCGGCAAAACTTCGTTCTAGTTGTTCGACTTTGTTGAGAATTTTGGGAAGTACATAGTTGTGATTTGAAACTCTCCTTGGTCCTTGCGTATGTCAAAAACGAGTAGTATTAAGTCCTTTCATTTTTTTTAAGAGGGGAAAATCTTCGGCAAGACGCCTGCAAGGTTGTCGTATGCAGGTAGTGCCGGATTCCTACCGGCTAAAAACCCGGACGGAAACACCCATGGCCATCGTTCGTATAGCCGATCTCTGGCTGCAGTTTTTTCCGGCTCCATAGTATCTTTGCACTCGCTCTTCGACTAGCAGCTCTATTGGTGGGACTCCTGCGATAACACAGACCACTTCTGCAGATATCGTCCTATACGCGCTGCTGATTCTGATGTTTACCAGCCTTTAAACCCTGATAAGTCTGGCGAGCAGCTTCTCATTTTTAAGGGCCTTGCTCCAGACAGGAGCCGCGTATAGCATAGCTGAGCTTACAATTCTTCCCAACAGCCGTCTTTTGGATGCTGCTGGACCGCCAATATTTGGCATCAGCCCTGACAGGGCTCCGATTGTCTTCTCCGCTTTTGTCGTGATATGTCCGATATGTGACGCAAAAGTTGACTTAGCAGCCAGACCCCTAAATATTTGGTCTCGCCCATGGGTCTTATTTGATGATCTTCTATCTGGAATATTAGTGGGGCGATTTTTCGCCTAGTTGTCAATAGGACCACCTCAGTTTTTTCTGTAGACAGTTTCAATCCTGTCCTGTCCATCCAAGCGACTATTCTTAAAATGGCGGTATTGGCCAGGTTGATAAGGTTCTCCTCCCCTGTAGCCGTTACAGCAAGGGCTACATCGTAAGCAAAGCCCACTATTTTAACGCCATATGGCATCTCTGTCCTAAGTAGCCCATCGTATAAGACATTCCAGAGGGTAGGTCCTAGCACTGACCCCTGCGGCACACCGCTGTTTATCTGGACAGTCCTCTTCTCCCCCTCTGCCTCCAGCACTATTTTCCTCTCGGATAGGTAAGCTGCCAGGATGCCAACTAGGTGTTCGTCGATGTGTCTAGATCGTAACAAGTAATAGCGGAACGCCCAGAATATATGTTAACTGTCTTCAACGAGCTAGGGAGCAGATGCATCTTTCCACCTGCATGGAAGAAGGCGAAACTGGTGCTCATAAGAAAGGGCGATAAAGACATCGACAGACCTGATTCCTACAGACCGATATGTCTGTTGGATATAGAGGGCAAACTATATGAGCAGCTCCTACTGGCCAGATTAAAGGAAAAGCTAACACGCACTGGAAACATATCTGAGCACCAGTATGGCTCCAGAGAGGGTAGGCAGACCACAGATGCTATTCTCGAGGTATGCAAAATAGTCGACGAAGCAGCAGACTTTTCCCACAAGCATCGGCGGCTATGTGCAGTGGTCACCCTAGACGTGAGAAATGCTTTTAACAACGCCTCATGGCAACTAATATTGGAAGTCCTTTCAATTTGGTGGTTACTTTTCGAAGTGCTCTAGAATTCTTCTCAAACGAGGACTTCAAAGGATTACCTTAGAGTTTATGGATACTAGGAATGCTTAACAATGGATTTAACACCATCCACAAACGATAAAAATATTTGCTGGAGAAATGTTCGTTTATTTATAGCAGCCATTATCACATTCCACAAAGACGTACGACTTCAGCAGTTTAGATAATTTATTTTCGAAAGTACACAATAACATGCATACAGTTTGATAATAAGTTACAATTCAGTTAAGAAGAATCACTTTTTTGCCTAACGATATTAGATCTAACCAATCTGTATAAGTCATAATTTTCAATTTTCTAAATTTTCCTTCTCGGTGCTGGCAAAACTTCGTTCCAGTTGCTCCACATTGTTGAGAATTTTGGGAAGTAGTGATTTGAAACTCTCCTTGATTCTTGCGTATGTCAAAAACGAGTAGTATTAAGTCCTTTCAATTTGGTGGTTACTTTTCGAAGTGCTCTAGAATTCTTCTTAAACGAGGACTACAAAGAGGATTACTCTAGAGTTTATGGATACTAGGAATGCTTAACAATGGATCTAGAACCATCTACAAACGATAAAACGATAAAAATATTTGCTGGACAGATGTTCATTTATTTATAGCAGCCAGTATTACATTCCACAAAAACGTACGACTTCAACAGCTTACACAATTTATTTTCAAAAGTACACAATAACATGCTGTATGCATGTTATTAATAATAAGTTACAATGCAGTTATTCAATATTTATTCAACAATTTCTCTTTTAACATTAAACATTGATAAATATTTGATTAAATTATAATAGGATCTTGCAATTGAGACTACTTTCAATGCTTCTAATAAGCAATTTTCGTAGAAATAAGGTTCATTCATTGTTACATTGCATATTTTTAGACTTATTGAAACCATGAACATTTGTAAGTGAATAATTTCCGTTGAATGACATTTCACCCTTGCCCGTCTAAGCGTGGAAGATTATTAAACCGTTTAAATTTTTATTTTCATCCGACGTTTGTCGCTTCGTCGTTTTCGATTATGGAGATCGTAGGATTCTATTTACCCTTTGTAAATAGTTTATAAGGTTAAGTCCCGACACGTACGCGTAAAGGTAACTGAATATATAATTTATTCGTTTGCTATGTGAGATGCTAAAACGTTTTTGACATGCAATGTTGGCAGTGAATCAGTTACCCACGTAAACTTAATTCGGTATTAATTATAGAATTGCTCACCAAACCATAAACCATATTTTACAGTTAAGACAGAACTTTTAATGTCCGAGTAAGTGCTTAGGCAATTTAATTTTGCTGAATAATAGTCCCAAAAGTTTTCTTTGAGTTTTGTTTCAGTAATCCTGAAATTTTATACGAGGACGATAAATGTTCACACACATCGTAGACGAGGTCGTATAAGAGTTGATAACAGACATAAAATGTATTTGAATAATTACTACAATAGCGTTCTTTTGGCAAAAATATTAGTTGGAACAAGTGACCCTCATGATTGGGACGTTGAGGGAATTGGAAAAGACATTTCTACAAATCTGATAAACTAGAATTGCAAAAAGTGGATAGTAAAGGAAGGGCTCCACATTGGTAACTAGAAGAAAACTAGAGAACTAGAGAAAATTTGAAGAAATTGATGATGGATTTATTACTATTTTGTGTTTTATCAAAAATACTTGCAAAACTATTCATTTCTTTTCCAAACCTCGCTAGGTTTAGCAAAATTTAGAGTTAGGTTGATGAACTTACCTGAATTATTTAAGGAAAGCAATCCAATCTCAAGAAAATGTAACTTGGTCATAATGGAACTTTTTAAGACTTGCCATGTTTTTAACGAGAGAAAAGAAGTGCTTCTATGAATCATATCTAATGATATGATTCATAGAATATATTCATAGTCTGATATTGACCAGACTAACATATAAGTAGCCAGCCCTAAGAGCCCCTAGAATTTTACATTTTGTTGTTGATTTTAGATTGTTGACATCATTTAACAATGATTTCTTTTAGTCAGATTTACTTGCAGCATTGGTTTAGTGCTCTTTGGCCCAACTAATGAAGCAGACATTTCAACGTTTTTAAAATGCAGCCTCTAAGTGTACGAAATGGAATGGTAAAGTTTGTAGTAGAAAAACAAATTTTTGTCGCAGAATTTACATAAAATATAGCATCATATGTCGATGACAAAATTAGCGAAATACATGTTTGGATATTTTTTTAAATTCAACTGCTAAGAGGGCCAAAAGAGAGGAATTTTTTTTTAATAATCTTTTTATCGTTAAAATTATTAATAGTTAAAGGTTTGAAATTTGAAGAGGATCGGTCACTACTTATTTTGGCTCAAAGAGAAAGTCTGAAACTGTGGTACTAGAAAGTTTGATTTATTAGCAATTTTTTGATATCATTTGTGAAGGGTTGCCAACCCCCTTTTAGGGGTAGGTAGAGTAATAAAATAACAAATACTTCAAAAATTATCTTTAATTATGAACGAATTTTAACCATTATGAAATTGTTTATAGCAATCAGAATTTTTATTAAGACATAATAAATTTTACACATGTGATTGCTTTGTACAACCAGGATTTCTGCACCTAGATGCAAATTTTTAATTGTCGTGAATCGGCCAATGGTTTAGTCCATCATACCAAAGACAAAAACATTGAACTTTCTAGCTCAACTGCATTTTTAACTGTTTTCTCAAACCAATTGATGTTTGGACCCTTTTCCTCCAACAAATCTTATTTATTTTGGGAGTTAATTCATGTTGCGTCATAAAATTCTTCATTACGTCTTTTTTGCATGTTGAAGCTGAACAAGGCAGAGATTCTGTAGGTACATATTTCTCGACTTTTTCAGTTTCCACAACTTTTTCAGATTCCTGTATTTGTTCATTTTTTTCTTCAAAATTTTTGTCACTCGCAAGCAAATACTCAGGTCCAGAACATTCATTGAGGGATGGATTTTCATCGTCTTCGCTCAGATCTTCAATGTCCACATACGTCAATCATCGTATAAACGACATTTTCGTAGATTATTTAGATAGTAATGAATAAATATAGGAACTATCACTTATTATTTGAGGTTATGTTGACCTGTACAATAATATGTACCTATACAGCAATAATATGTATCCATATAGCCACACTGTATTTATTTGACGAGGTCCAATTTCGTAAAATATTGTCCAAATATGAGCTTATAAGCATTAATGGTACCTGTCACACACAAAACTGTTCATTTTTTGTTAGGTACTGCCTTCATTTCAGTAGCAGGTGGCACCACAGGTGGCACTGCAGTGCATTGTAGGGTAAAGTCCATAGATACATAAAGTAGCGGAATT